>VOPJ01012589.1:21042-77949 GCA_014673585.1 Semibalanus balanoides
TCGCACCAGAGGTGTGCGTCCCTCATCTGCCCCCCATCATACCGAGCTACATCCCGTGTCTCACCTGTGGTACGTCTCGTACCAGAGGTGTGCGTCCCTCATCTGCCCTACATCATACCGAGCTACATCCCGTGTCTCCTCCGTCCACCTCCGCAGCCATTTGTCACCGCTGGCCATCAATACGCGCGGCCGCTGGCCGTAGCCAGTGTTCCGGCACACAGGCGAGCTCTGTGCAGCCATTCAGCGCTGCAGTGCCCCCGACCAACACTCGGGCTGCCCTCTGTCGTCACCGCCGCCCTGTGGGGGGAGATTGATGACGCTAATGCTCTGTCGCGCGCTGACCGGCCAGAGAAGGGAGGAAGCGACGACAGAGAGAGAGAGAGAGAGAGAGGGTAAAGACAGGGAGGCGCTACTTCCGCTGTGGAGCAGTCTGGAACGTTCCACTCCTTGCATTGCTTGCTTCGTCACCGTGTCGCATTGCAGCGGCTTGTATTTCAAACTTCAGTAAAATAAGAAGAATACAAATATATGTTTGCCGGCTGTTAATGGCCTCGCTAATGAATGTATGCATATGCCACTGATATAATCTAAAAGCTTTGTTGCGAGCGTTTCAAGACACGCTCTGCCGTTCCTAGCTCAGTCCTTGACTATGGTTCGGCGGCAGGACGTACACAGTGTTGACCTGGAGGACTTCCGCCACCTGGGCACCAACATCACGGCACTGCGGCTGGTGGACCCGGCGCAGCCTGCCTCCTCGGACCTGCTGCAGGACTGGCTGGCCGACCCGATGCCAGCTCACAGCGGCTGGCCAGCTGCGCTGCCCGCCGACCAGCGCGCTGGGGTGCAGGTGAGAACTCCACAGTCGGTACTGATAGGGACCGGGGACCAGCGAGACGGCCAGCTAATGGGGGCAGAGGGCAAACAAATACAGCGATGGTTATTGTTGGTCATATTCATTTGATAAATCTGTGCATTATATGACATAGTTTGTCACTATTTTATCGTACATTTGCATCATCATTTTGCAATATGCCAGTTTTGTGCCAATATAAATCGAGTTCTGTACAGAGTAACGGGTTACCAACATTCCCCTTTATTTGTTTTTCAGCCGGCTCCGACATTTAGCAACAGTCATTTAAACCTCTCCAGCATCGTGGTAAGTGCTTCTCGTGAAAGTGCGGCATAAATCCAAATTGATTCCTTTCACATCTGGATCATCCAGTACTGCTGAGTCTCAGATTAGGTGAGAGTTTCGTATCTGTGAAACTATTTCCTTTACATGTTATCAAATAGTAGTTCCGATGTTTTGGGATAATGATATAACGATAATAATAAATATTAACGATATCGATGATCATGCGTTATTCTGTCTCGGTTTGACTTGACTGATAGCTGGTCAAAGGTAACCGATAAGACAACAATGGTGGTTGTATGTCACGTGACTGCCAGTCGGAGACGACCCGTTTGGATATTAATGTAAATATACAGTGCATACAGTGCACAGTACGTGCCTGACGTGCAGAGATGGCGCTAAGTACAATATGTCACGTGACTAGCCATGCACGCCATGTCAGCCGTACGCGCTGATGTCAGTGGCGTGACTGACGCTGTACTACATCACGTGACGTTTCAGACGGAGACGGCGCTGATGTACGACGCGGTGCACGTGTTCGCCCGCGCACTGCACGACTTTGATCAGAGGCTGACAGTGCGCCCCCTCAGCTGCCAAACGGAGGACAGCTGGTCCGAGGGAAACTCGCTCGTCAACTTCATCAAACTGGTCAGAGGCTGCAACCTGAACCGAGATGTAATGGTAGAAATGAAATTGAGGCGTGGATTAAGATATCGATTTGTAGAATGCAACTATTTCGCTATCTTGAAGATAGCGAAATTCTCCCATTCTGGTGAGAATATAGGAGCATTGAATCAAGTGGATCTTCTTTTGAAGCTGCATAGGTATAGCTTCTCTCTGTGGATTACTATTGTGAATTTTAGTTCAATATCCTGCAATACAACATCACACAGTCTCAGTACCAGAGACGTCGGCTCTGGACCTCTGGCCCGGAGTATTCCCGGATACAGAGCCGTGATGAACTGCCGCCGCTGCCATAGATTTGGAGAGCTCCCGTGCGTCACTGCCCGCCAGGCTGACGCGATTGAGATGATCAGCAGTCGCCACACGCACCGACACCAACGACGTGAAAAACCGAGTGATTGGACCCGAGCTGGTTAGCTGGCGGTCGACTGGGATATAAAACAGGCATCGATGGCATAACCCGCTGATTCTGACAGAGTTCTGAGCGGGGCACAGGGATTCTCTGCAGTGTGATGACGGTGTAGACCTCTGAGAGCGGACACACTGGCTGTGACCTGGGAGAGCAGGCACACGATTGTGCTTGAGAGGCGGGACACACTGAAATTAAATAGCTTATGAGAGCGGCACATTGGATGTGGCCTGAGAGGCGACTCACTGGTTGTGTCTTGAGCGAACACACTGGTTGTTGTTTGAGAGCGACACATGGCTGTGGCCTGAGAGCGAACTCCACTGGCTGTGCTTGAGAGCGGCACGCTGATTGCTGTGCTTGAGAGCGGCACGCTGGCTGTGTGCTTGAAGCGTCACACTGGCTGTGTTTTGAGAGCGACACACGGCTGTTGTTTGAGAGCGACACACTGGCTGTGCCTGAGAGCGGCACACTGATTGTGTCTGAGAGCGACACACTGGCTGTGCTTGAGAGCGGCACATTGGATGTGCCTGAGAGCGACTCACTGGTTGTGTCTGAGCGACACACTGGTTGTGTTTGAGAGCGACACACTGGCTGTGTCTGAGAGCGTAACACTGACTGTGTCTGAGAGCGACACACTGGCTGTGTCTGAGAGCGACACACTGGCTGTGCCTGAGAGCGGCACACTGGCTGTGTTTGAGAGCGACACACTGGCTGTGTCTGAGAACGTAACACTGACTGTGTCTGAGAGCGACACACTGGCTGTGCCTGAACTCCGAGAGCGTCACACTGGCTGTGTCTGAGAGCGGAGCTGCGCCGTCATCAGTGATAGTCTCTGATGACGTACTCCGTGTCATCCGTGCTAAGAAGCGGACATACACACCGTCCGTCATAGTCTGCCGCTGCCGCCACACTGACCTCTGCTCTGCTCCGGCACAGCTCAGGACGGGAGCTCGTTAATCTGCCACTCTACAGGGAACCGCTGCGGCCGCCCTGAGACTCATTTGTCACTTGTGGGCTCTATAACATGCTGTGGCTGTCTGTTTACGCAGGCTGCTAGTGCTAGGCCATGTGTTTGCCCTGGTATTATATAGATTTATTTAGTATCTACTTATGTGATGCAACTCGATATCGTACCTGATGATCTTAAGCTGAAACTCAATATCTAGCGTATGATAAAATAGGCATAGCACTATCTATCACTGTGTACATTGTGTTTCAAGACGCATTGTGTTAGAACACGTTGTATTGCTAAGCGGAATAGTTTGCAAGGGCCGCAATTTCGCCCGGCGTCACGTGATTTTGTGGTCCTCAGACCTGAATCGACTTCGCACCACAGGATTAGCCGTTTATGGAAATGTCGCGCTCCGAAATTGCCATAGCGAGACTCGATAATCAAATGACCCGACACAGAGTGGGCCAACCGACAGACAACTGGGTGGGCAGATGAGAATTTCCGATAGTGGGATGCTGGCGGAAATGTTGCGCTTGGTAGGATTTATTTGGCAATGACTTTCGAGTTGGAGCGTGAAAAGACATTCCCATCTGAATCAGCCTGTAATGACATTGTTGGGACTCGGTGGTTGGCTGTTACCAGTTTGTTCTATTCTTGGGGTTGAAATTTATTAGAGTTGATTAGTGAAAACAGTAAATATAATCAAGGCAAGGGCAGTGTGTAATAAAAAAGATGTGATTACAAGTAAGACCAGATAAGTACTTTAAAAAATGTTGAAACATCAAAAGAAAATCAAATTATCTGTTCAGTTCAGTTCAGTTCAGTTCAAGTTTATTGAGGTCTCCATAAAGATGGCTTTTCAGCCCTCTCGTCAGGTTATACAGCAATAAACTTACCTAAACTAAGTAAAACATGCAGAAGTTCTATTCATTAAAGGTATACAATAAAAAGCGATTAAAATACTGAAGAACAGGACACTTTCAGTATAAAAAAACACACAGACATCACGTTCAACTAAACGTAGCATCTGCGCGGACTCTTGCGTTTCCATGTGGACACAAGCTCTATATGGGGAAAAATGCGTCTGGCGCGGTTCGGTTCTAATTTTCGGCAGCTCTAGCTGATCTCCACAAGGTGCCACGCCTTTCAGTCACATTCGAGCGACGCTGGATGAGATGAGCCAGCGCCGGGGGCGCGTCAGGCGATATCAGTTTGCGGATCATGGCCACATCACGCTCTTCCATCTGGATTCTCTTTTGATAATTTACATGAAATAAGCATACGTTTTATTGTTTCTGCTACTACTATTACTAAGCGATAATATTCAGATCAATGTCTGACTAAATTAAAACCACACTAGTTAATACAAATTAAATCAGACGCATATCACACAGTAGCTTTATTTACGAAGTTTAGCTTGACTCACTGCAGGAAGTTTTCTTTGCGGTGTCTTTGATATCGTCAGAAAACAAGTTTGGTCTGTTTGCTCTAAGTCGCGAATAGTGTTGTCCGTTTTTACGCCGAGAAGGCAGGCGGTTCCGCCACGTTTTGCCGTAGTTGGCACCGCCTGCCGTCGACCCTGCATCGTTTCCGGCTCTCTGCCTCGACGCGTCAACTTTGCTGCAGTATCAAAGCGTCTTGTTTCAAAGTTAATATCGCCGCTCTGTTTCGGAAGGCCGTTGATGTTCCCGACAAGTTTAGTTTGTTTAGTCACGGGTGAACATCAAACGCTGCGACAAGTCGCTCATTTTCAGCAACGTAATCGAATGTGGCGAAAATGATCGCTCGCCAGACACACTACTACTAGTACTTTCTGGTCGGTTCAAACTTACGACGAATCCAACCCTTCGAAGTCACCTGACGAAATCACCTCGCGTCTCTTCGCCACTCACTGCTTTCTCCTGGCACTCGACCTGCCCAAGATCGACCAGCTGAATCGTAACAACGGCATCACGCAGCTCATACCCCGCGCACTGCAGGGGGTTCGCGCCGAACACGAACTGCAGGGGGTTGATTTCCGCCCCCCCGTGAGATTCTCCAAAATGCTACGCAACGTAGCGAAAGCCAAAACGGCATTATTATGATAGCTCTAGGCGAGCTCTATCGAAAGTAATTTCAGGTCCTTTTCTTGGATCAGGTCAGCAATTTGAGGTCCACCAGTGGTCCACCAAAGGTCAGATTTTCCAGGTGTTTTAGGACTGCTTTAGGGACTCTTTTCCAGAAAGAAACCCCCGATTATCTCGGAAACTATTGATAGGCTAGGAAGCAAACAATTAGATGAAGGCAATCGATAGCTATTGAAATTTTCAATCGATCTATGTTCCTCAAAATTGATTCTCAGCTCAATAGTCAGGCCTAGAAGGTCATGAAAAGTCAAAAATACTGTTTAAGCCAAAACAGTTTTTCGTGAAATAGCATTGTCTACCTAAGAAGATTAGGCGAAAGGAAATCATTTGACGCCATCGTGTCGTGTCTCATTGATCGCGCTTGAAACATAACACGATTAACCCTGGGTAAGTCAAATTTCAAAATTTTTGAACCCTCCAGGGCAAGGCATTTGGTGACCCAGGTAGGTCATGTTGCATCGTAATGGGCAACGCGGCTAGACGAGAGAAACATTCGGTGTCAACTAATCGTCTCTATCTTCTTATATCAAGAGTTATTAGCCAAATCATGCTTATGAACCTCAGACTGACCTCAGATGACCTTGGAGAAATCACTGAGCAACAATGCACCTTGATCATCAGAATGAGCTAAATAAGCATGATTCTGGAAGAATTAGCCTGATGCAATGAATGCTTTACTGAAAGAAGGAAGCATGAAGGTTATCTTTCCCATTCACTTATAATTGGGGGAAGGTCAGGAAATTGACCTGGACCTTTGGTCACCCGATTACGAAAAATCCGAGATAAAAGAATTGTTAGGTTACTGATATTCTTATGAAATCTGCAAGTTCAAAACTTTCGAAAAAAGAAATGTGGCTTGGCACGAACGCAAACATTTTTGAAGTGAAAGGTCAACTTGACATGGACTTGTGACCTGACACTGAGATTGACCATAGAGTCACTTTCCCAAAAGTTGTGAGGTAATTTGGATGCCCAAAACAGTTGTGTCACGAAATTTGGCGGCGCTGCTCGCCGCCGTTTTTCCGCTACTCCTGAAAAACCTGAGGGGGGGGGGCGGAAATCAACCCCCCTGCAGTGCGCGGGATACGATCCTAGATCGGATTGGAAAGTCTGGTTCCACTTTCGGTCACGTACAACATCGTCACTCAAGTCTGTTGACCAACTGGGATCAAAGGGTTAGATGACTAGAGCCCACACATTGAGATAGTAGAACTAATGCATTTATATTTACCAGCTAGGAATTCCTTACCCAGTTACCCAAATTGTCTGACGATTTAGACTAATCGTAAAGCCACTGATGCATAGTGCCGTCCGCTGTCACTCCCAGCCTATTGTCACCGTTTGAGGCTGCGCTAATGAATCCGTGTAATAAATCCTGCCCGCCTGACGTGTACCCCGGGCCGTCTTTGATGTCGCCGCCGGGCGTTTTACCGCGCTGGCTCCCTCACGACCCTGCAGAGGATGTCGTAAAGAAAAGGAATACAATGGCACGCCGCCAAACGACACGGACAGAGGGCGCTCGATGAATATGCAGAGAGGGGACGGGACTGGAGGGAGAGGGGCGGGGTGGGGGGCGGGGGTTCCGGTACACGGGGAGAGATGCGTGCTGCCTGGTCCGGGTCCGTCGTCCCGCCCGGCCTGGATGGAGCGTTACGAGCGAGACGGGACGAAATGTGACGGGTCGTTTGCTGCTGCTGTAGATCGTATTGTATGTGATTGCTGAGACAGTGAGATTGGGTGAGGAAGATGGATGGTTTTCTGATGTGATCAATGACGCGATGTCTTTGCAAGCAGTGTGGCTTGTTCTCTTTTAAAGGGAGTGTGCCTACTCACATTGGTCATGTGGAGTTGTTGACACTAGTCTGTAGAACAATTTTTTCTGTAATTAGCATGTGCTTCATTTCCCCAGAATCACTTTAGTTGCTGAATATTCCAAAGTCGCAATGCACATTTCTGCAAGAAGATTAATTATCAATAGTCGCCAGAAGAGCTTTCTGCACTAGAAGCTTGCTCTTTTAAATTACAACGCATAGCATATATTGTTAGCTCTGGCCAGTGCGCCATTAGTAGGTAACATTTTCGGCTACTCGTGTTTATAGTGACGATCGTTTTTGAGTTTTTGAAACATAAACAAATGCAAAAACAGGAAAATAAGTAAAAATTCAACTAAAGGGCTCCAGACGTTAATTTTATCGTTAAAACCAATAATTCAAGAGCAGTAGCTTCTTACCGAGACTAAAAAACAATAATATCTTGCCACATTCAAAAGAGTGGCACAAACTTCCCTTATTATGTCGATTTCGTGCTTTTTATCAAGATACAATGTTTTTGGGTAGATGAAATTTAAATGACAACCAATAAAGCGCCAGTGCAAACGAACGTAGAGACAAATGCAACACCAGGCATACAATGTTATTGGTATGATAATTTAAATAGGCTTAACAAAAAAGCGTCCATGTGTCTTTAAACTAAACGCCGGGCGACACAATGCAACCCGCAAGAAGCTGCGTCTAATTGTCCCAGGAGAGTATCCTGGACTTGACTGAGCTGACTTGTACAACTGAAGACTATCCTCCAGGTTCGCCGTACTCATAGACAATATATATACCGGTACCATCGAGTTCGACCCGGAGGGGTTCCGCACCGACTTCAGTCTGGACATCGTGGAGCTGCTGAAGGACGGGCTGAAGAGGGTCGGCTACTGGACACTCGGCACCGGCGCCAACTACACCCGCAGCTACGGCGAGAAGGTCCGGGAGATCGAGCACAGCCTCTGGAACAAGACGCTCAAGGTCATCATGGCCGTGGTGAGTGACCGCCCACATGGGGAGCATGCGCTGAAGTCAGCAATCGCATCGAGATGGTGATGTCTATCAACGTCACCCGAGAGGAAAATATACAATGTAACTGCTGATGGGTTGCGAAAACGAGTCTCAAACGGTGTGTAAAACTGCGGTCACGTGCCGTGAAGGCCACACCACGAGTATCCAGTCACGTACTGCCCCTGATTTCCAGAACGAGCCTTACGTCATGATCGTGAACGAGTCTGATCCGACGCTGACTGGTAACGATCGCTTCGAGGGCTTCTGCATCGACCTGGTCAACGAGATCGCGCGGCTAAGGAACTTCAGCGTCGAGTTCGACATCGTCGAGGGCGGCAGCTACGGCGGCATCGACCCCGTCACCGGGAAGGCTAGCGGCATGGTCAAGGCGCTGCTGGAACAGGTCAGACGCCCTGCTGTAACAGATCACAGCGGACAGAATGCTGAAGTCAGGTCAGGAGCTCATGGCAGTCGGAAGATTCTATTGTCCTTGGTACGAAAGGACACGATAATTTAAAGAATGCGAAAATTACATAATATGCACGGGCTATTTATTTGAGAAATTAAGCACTATCTTTATTTCATGCTTTCTCAAAACATGTGACAAAAATGTGTTGCTGGCAGAGAGCCTATGAATAGCCAGATAACATCGTCTACATCTTAATAGCAAATCCGACGTTTAAAGACGTTCGCTTAAAGTCGAGTTTTTATGTTAAGTGATGTTAGATATTTGTTGTTAGAGCTTTGCTCAAATAGCCATAGTGCTGCAGCTAATATTATGTCCAATATATCTTGATTGGTTCGTGACCGAATAGCAAGCTATCCAATTAACGTTTCTGACATGAGCATCACAGTAATCTAATATCACATTTCGTGACCACAGAGCACTGACCAGTAATTACCTCTATTTACATTAAATGACCATTGGCCATGCAGCGCATTGCGGTGGCTAAGACTACATGCAAAACGCAAACAATAACTTGAACAGGACAGGGGGTAGGTACTAGACAGAATCTTGTCAAGGCTTACCAGACTCGGCTGAGAGTCTGCTCCCTCAGTCCTTCTCTGGGTGGCCCCTGTGTGCCATTAGCTGCTCATCCGATTCCAGCCCAAATTTCGGCCAATTTGCACTGGGCGCCGGCGGCCGCCTCTGGCTAATTGGCATGTAGTATGCACTCCGGCTGAGTAGACGCTACGCCAGCCACAGACAGGGCAGCGGGGCCCGGGGAAGACATTACACCAGCCACAGGCGGGGTGACGGGGCCTGGGGAAGACGCTACGCCAGCCACAGGCGGGGTGACGGGGCCTGGGGAAGACGCTACGCCAGCCACAGGCGGGGCCCGGGGAAGACATTACACCAGCCACAGGCGGGGTGACGGGGCCTGGGGAAGACGCTTACGCCAGCCACAGCCGGGGTGACGGGGCCTGGGGAAGACGTTACGCCAGCCACAGGTGGGGCCCGGGGAAGACATTACACCAGCCACAGGCGGGGCCCGGGGAAGACATTACGCCAGCCACAGGCGGGGCGGCGGGGCCGCGGGAAGACGTTACAACCAGCCACAGGCGGGGCCGGGGAGACTTGTTACGCCCAAGCCACAGGCGGGCCCGGGGAAGACATAACGCTCAGCCACAGGCGGGGCGGCGGGCCCGGGAAGACGTTTTAACGCCAGCACAGGTGGGGCCTGGGAAGACATACGCCCAGCCACAAAGGCGGGGCGGCGGGGCCCCGGGGAAGACGTTTACGTGCCAGCCACAGGTGGGGGTGAGGGGTCCGGGGAAGACGTACGCCAGCCACAGGTGGGGCCCGGGGAAGACATTACGCCAGCCACATGCGGGGCAGCGGGGCCCGGGGAAGACGTTACGCCAGCCACAGGTGGGGCCCGGGGAAGACATTACACCAGCACAATGGCGGGCGGCGGGGCCCGGGGAAGACGCTACGTCCAGCCCACAGGTGGGGGCCGGGAAGACATTACGCCGCCACATGGCGGGCGGCGGGGCTCGGGAAGATGTTACGCGCAGCCCTAGGTGGAGCCCGGGGAAGACATTACCCAGGCCACAGTGGGGCCTGGGGATTAGACAATTACATACGCCAGCCACAGGCGGGGCGGCTGGGGCCGCGAGGTGTAAGACGATACGCCAGCCCACAGGTGGGGCCTCGGAGACATACAAGCTCAGCCACAGCGGGGCGGCGGGGCTCGGGGCAAGACGTACGCCAGCCACAGGTTGGGGCCCGGGAAAAAGAAAATACAATTTTTTGACGGTCAGCCACAGGCGGGCGGCGGTGGCCCGGGAATGAATGTTTACGCCCAAGCCACAGGTGGGCCGGGGAAGACAATTACGCCACTAGGTAGGGGCCTGGGGAAAGACATTACGCCAGCCAAAGGGTGGGGCCTGGGGAAGACATTACGCCTAGCCACAGGCGGGGCGGCGGGGACCTGGAAGACGTTAGCAGCCACGGTGGACTGGGAGACATAACGCCCAGCCATTCAGGCGGGGCGGCGGGCCCCGGGAAGACGTTACGGCCAGCGCGACCAGGCGGGGTGACGGGGCCGCCGGGAAGACTCTACGTCCAGCCTTACAGGTGGGCCGGGGAGACTTGTTTTACAGCCAGCCATTCGGCGGAGCGTGCGGGTTGCCCCGGAAGATGCCTTACCGCAGCCACAGGCGGGGCGTTTGCGGGGAAGACTCTACGTCAGTCACATGCGGGGCAGCGGGCCGGGGAAGACGCCTTCGCTTCCACCACAGGTGGGGGCCCGGTGATAGACATACGCACCACAGGCGGGGCAGCGGGGCCCCGGAAGATGTTACGCGCCAGCCAACAGGTGGGGCCGGGGAAGTACATTACGCCAAGCCACAGGTGGGGCCTGGGGAAGAACATTACGCCAGCACAGTGGGGGCCTGGGGAAGACATTACGGCCAGCCACAGGCGGGGCGGCGGGGCCCTGGTGGAATGACTGTTTACGCCAGCCACAAGGTGGGACCTGGGAAGATTCATACAGCCAGCCACAGGCGGGGCGGCGGGGCCGCTGGGGAAGACGCTACGCCAGCCACAGGCGGGGTGACGGGGCCCGGGGAAGACGCTACGCCAGCCACAGGTGGGGCCCGGGGAAGACATTACACCAGCCACAGGCGGGGCGGCGGGGCCCGGGGAAGATGTTACGCCAGCCACAGGCGGGGCGGCGGGGAAGACTCTACGTCAGCCACAGGCGGGGCAGCGGGGCCCGGGGAAGACGCTACGCCATCCACAGGTGGGGCCCGGGAAGACGTTACGCCAGCCACAGGCGGGGCCTGGGGAAGACATTACGCCAGCCACAGGTGGGGCCCGGGAAGACTCTACGCCAGCCACAGGCTGACGTGACGTCCAGCGTTACACTGTATGTAATTGTGCGGGGCCCGGGGACCTGAGGTCTGGCGATATAGGTAGGTAGACCACACGGCGGTGCAGAGGCCACCGCACCTGCCCAGGGGAAGGAGACGACAGAGCTCACTGGGGCGCGGCATCCGGGGCTGGCTGGTTTTGTAATGTGCTTACGTAGTGTTGGCTGCAAGGGGGTTGAGCCCTGGCGATCACAGTTTAAACGTTGGCAGCTCTGTCGTCACTGGCGGATGCATAGGGAAGGGGGAGGGGTGGGGGGGGGGGGGCGCCGGGTGCGGCCTCCCCCAGGCTCCCGGGTCGCGGGGCCTAGCAAATGCCTTTGGCCTCCCCAAGCAGGGGACGGTTTGAGGGATGGCCCAAAACATCGGCCCGGCCCCGTGACCCTGGCGCCTGGGGAAGGCCGCGCCCCCGGCGGCCTCCTCTGGATCCGCCAGTGCTGTTGGTGATGTTGGTGACGGTCCCTAGGTGTTGGGTGTGATGAGCGGAGAGGAGTGATCTGGGGTTATCGAAACTTGCCTTTGAATGGGATTGAACTCAAACTTTTGTGCGTGTGTTAATCTAACAGAGGCCCACAGGTGTGCTACCCTGGTGCAAGCACGTCGACTGTTTTTATGTAACTGAATTATCGACCTTTTTGTTACGATGGTTTCCTGTGCCGTTTTTGCGAGGCTGGGATGATAACTCATGCCGCCACTGACAGACATTGCAACTGACCATGATTTGATATCTCGTTTGCCACAGAAAGCAGATCTCGCCATCACCGATCTTTCAATCACATATGAGAGAGAGCAGGTTCTGGACTTCACCATGCCCTGGATGAATTTAGGTAAGCAAATATTGTTTTTGCAATTACAAACCTTTTATCTTATATTTATACACTCTTGTATTGATCGAGCGTTGTCAAATGTTAACCATAAGTTTAGTCATTTTAAGCTAAGAACTGATTATGAACACATAACTTGACAGTGGGACGAACTTAGCCTATTTCCTAAGCTATGTCTGACTGATGAAAGCTGACTGCGCTCCAAAGGATCGTGATCTTGGAATACTTATTGTAATACGCGCTGAATAAATTGCAACAATTGTAATGAATACCCTTAGCTCTTCTGCACGCATATTCGCCACGTTCCTCGTAAAATTGGCTTTACATTGAAAGTAGATGCATCTTAAATCACCGTACAACTTTTCACATCTCGTGTGATTTTTGGCCACATAAGCTGGTCATGTTTCTGACTAGACAATAGCCGTTTTCACGATGGATTATTTTGCGCGAAATGTTTTAAAACATTTTAAAATGCTTTAAAATGTTTTTAGTAGTAAGCGCTTTGACGATGACTAAATTTGCGAGATAACAAAATGTTTTGGCCTCGCCTAATACGGGACCGTCGGGCAAGGCCCAAAACATTTTCGCAATTTAGTCGCATCGTGGAAAGCGGCTACTACTAAAACATGTTAAAACATTTTAAGATGTTTTAAACATTTCGCGCAAAATAAGCCATCGTGAAAACGGCTACCATGAATCTGGCTCCATTTAACCAATGCTAATTTGTGTGCCAAGGTATCGGCATCCTGTATAAGAAACCAACAAACAAGCCACCACCGGTAAGACAAATGATACACTAATTCATGTTTAGCTTATGACTAGTTATACATCCAGATTTATATTAATATTTCAACTGGCCAACTGGTAGCTATTGGATAGTGGTGTGCGTTTTCAAAATCTATTGTAAGCCTGAAACAAAGCATACATTTCCGATGGATATTCTATTTTTAGTTCATGATCAAACTTATAATAGAATACATCCATTTCAGAATACACCCTGTTTCTTGTATATTTACTTGGCATTCTGTTAAGGTTTGTCATGTAATAAATGGCTATGTTCGAGGAAGGAGCTGCTTGCTCAAACGCTCTCATTGCAGTGTTCAATCTCGAAGACTGGAACGATACGGATTTATAATAACCGCACATCCTCTTTGATAGTCATGTTCCATGCATTTCATGCATTTATATACTAACCTATACTATGCACTATGCAGGGATTTACCAACCGCAATCTATGAGCTTGTGTCGGTCGTATATAGCCACAAAGCATTGTGGAGGGAGACCAGCTATATTCCGCTGCTGTCACCACGAAGCATTGTGGAGGGAGACCAGCTATATTCCGCTGCTGTCGTCCTACAACACACTCCTTTGTTGTCACCAAATCTGCCACCACTTGACACGCCCCCTGACACTCCTCCCCGACACTCACTGACACTCCCCGACACTCCCTGACACTCCCTGACACTCACTGACACTCCCTGGCACTCCCTGACACTCCCTGACACTCCCTGACACTCACTGACACTCCCTGGCACTCCCTGACACTCCCTGACACTCACTGACACTCCCTGACACTCCCTGACACTCCCTGACACTCCCTGACACTCCCTGACACTCCCTGACACGCCTCCTGACACTCACCCACCTAACAATCTTGACCCCCTGGCTGTCGCCCCCTGACTTTCTACTGACGCCCGCATAACGCCCATTGACCTCCCTGACCTCCCTGACGCCGCCTGTCGCCACCTGACCCCCTGCTGCGGTACAGCTGTTCTCGTTCCTGGCTCCACTCTCGCTGGAAGTGTGGCTGTATATGGCTACAGCTTACCTCGGTGTCTCCGTGCTGCTCTTCATTCTGGCCAGGTAAGCGGGACAAAATCGCGTGGTTGGAAGCAGCATTTCTTTACTGATATAACTAGTTGTAAGTACAATGACAGTGTTCACTGTACAGTGTATAGTGACCCTGTAATGCAATCTAGGCGTGCCTAGTTCTCTCTCTGCCAGTACAGTTGCAGCTAGCGTGCGATTTAATTTGATATTGCCTTACCTCAAAATATGTCAAGAATAATTGTTCCACCGAGCAGTGCGAAATGAAGTCACGGATATGACAATTACAATATCTGATTTTTCGATTTTATCCTCCCTGTATATTTGTAACATCGTCCATGTGCTGTCAGGTTCAGTCCGTACGAGTGGGACAACCCACACCCGTGTCATAACATCGTCCGTCTATGTGCTGTCAGGTTCAGTCCGTACGAGTGGGACAACCCGCACCCGTGTCGAGAGGACCCTGACGTGCTGGAGAACCAGTTCAGTCTGCTCAACTCTCTCTGGTTTACAATC
Source organism: Semibalanus balanoides (assembly GCA_014673585.1). Lineage (NCBI taxonomy): Eukaryota > Metazoa > Arthropoda > Thecostraca > Balanomorpha > Balanidae > Semibalanus > Semibalanus balanoides. The sequence continues at coordinate 35,710 of VOPJ01012589.1, forward strand.
GGCTCACTAATGCAGCAGGGATCGGACATCGCGCCAAAGTAATTATAGGCAAGGTGCCAGCCTGGATCAGAACCGTTTGAAGACAAGACCTTTCACGGGGATTGTATTGACTTGTTCATTTAGTTTTCTTATGTTCCTATTTTAGACGCAATTCATACTCATCGTTATTCATTCAAAAATATTTTTCATAATAGTGGAATAAGTATTTTCGCATTTACTGTTTCAAAACAGCAGCATAAATATGGGTTTTTATTTTATAGCAAACATTTGCGATATGAAATTGACGATTTAACCACAACACGTATTTCTTGAACCTATATATATATATATATATATATATATATATATATATATATATATATATATATTATATCTATATATATATATGATATATATTATATATATATATTTGATTGAAATAGTCTGCCCAGCAGACACCGTCTAGTCCGCCTGCATTATCTGGGAGGAGTCGCCACAGGCGCGGATCAAGGATTTCAGCCAGGGGGGGGAGGGGGCGCAATACAAAAAGTTGCGCCCTCCGGGCGCGCCATAGAAAATACCCGGTTCAGGGGGACGCGCCAAAGCGCCCCCTGGATCCGCGCCTGGCCACCGAACCGTCGTTTGGCCCGGCCCGAGGGATAAAACCTTATATTGTCATCCATTGATGTGTACACAAATCGCTTGTCGGATTGTCATTGTTTAATACTATGTATTGACCTGTTAAGATTTTAACTTGCAATATCTTTCGGTATGAATGCTTATATGCAAAATGTGACTAATTTACAATATATTTTGTTTATTATTTCTTCATTACTGCCATCATAAATAGTTACTTCGTCAAATGGTCACGCAACATAAGATCAATTTGACAAAGCGAATATATGGCTGAATTATATAACATTTCCATTAAATGAATCCAACGTGGCGGCTTAATGTCACCGGCAAGAATAGATATGTGCAAAAAGTGTTTTACCATTTTGTGCCTATTCACAGGGCAATATCGACGCGTATGGTAGCTGGGATGTGGTGGTTCTTCACTCTGATTATGGTGAGAAAAACGATGTGCAGTGCGCTGCGGTTCCCCGTCACCCAAATAGGTTACACGTGTTGTGGTTCCATCCTGCGTGAAAAGATCAATGACATGTGAACATCAACACAGGTAAAGTGACAGTCTTCGACAGTAGCTTCACCGAACATTGTGATATGCAAACAAGCGCTTTCGTCTAAGTAACTAGTGGCAAGTTTTACGCTGCTAACCTGGATATCTATTCGCAGATATCATCGTACACTGCTAACCTGGCTGCGTTTCTGACCGTGGAGCGAATGGTCTCTCCGATTGAGAGCGCCGAGGATCTGGCAAAGCAGACGGATATCAAATATGGCGCTCTTGCCAGCGGAACGACAAAAAACTTTTTCCGGTATGCAACCAGATTTGATAGTCGTACACCAACGAAAGACACTTACACAACATACACTACACACGTCATCGAGTAGTCACTAACACAAGACACATGGGGCCGGGTTTTGCATAAGTAATGCGTGACTACGCGGAATATTGCTCCGCATTTGTGGCTTCTGACATCCTCGCCCGGAAAGAGGTGTGTGATTGATGACACACGTCATGTCTTGTAGGTTTGCATACCACTGACACATTCTCTTCACCTCTCGTCCCTGCCACCTCTGCCCTCCTTCCTCCTCCTGGATTGCAGCTGACCTGAGGCTGATCCCTCCTTCCCCCGCACCGTCAGGGACTCCAAGATCGCCTCATACCAGCGCATGTGGTCGTTCATGCAGTCGGCGCGGCCGTCCGTGTTCGTGAAGAGTGGAGCTGAGGGCGTGGAGCGAGTCAAAAACGAGCGCTACGCCTACCTGATGGAGTCGCCGCAGCTCGAGTACGTGGTGGAGCGCAACTGTGACCTGCAGCAGGTCGGTGGACTGCTCGACACCAAGAGCTACGGCATCGCCCTGCCTCCCGGTGAGCAGCAGCAGTAGTGCAGCAGCGGTATCGTATTGTTACCTACTGCTGGCATCACATTTCTGCTGATGAATTGAAGGAATGCTGCAGTGAATGTGACAATTTCAGTGAGATGTCTCATGGTGTGTTTTCTGTTCTAGGCTCGCCGTACACGTCAACAATCAGCACGGCGATATTGATACTGCAAGAGAACGGCACGCTGCACCTTTTGAAAACCAAGTGGTGGAAAGAAAAAGGCGGTGGCAACTGTAAGGTGAGGAATTGACATTGCAAGAGTCTGAACTAGCATATTTAACATCGAAACCCAGAACTGAGGTTCATGCTATACGTACACCACCTAACCCACTTTTTTTATTAAAAACGCGTAATTTTTGTGTGCGTCGTGTGACGTCATTAATATCCGTCATTTGCTATCTCACTCGCCCTTGAAGTGACAGATCTTCATTGGGATCTTTCCAGTATGAGAAATGCCGGTGATACGTTTGTGAGCAAATTATATGGGCTGGGCCTGACAGACTGTAAAGATAAATAATCTTCCATATCGCGGCCAGTAATTTCCAGCGCAGGGCATTGTGTCAGACAATGCTGCTAACACTGCCAATATAGTGATGGCTACATATATCTTAGCCCAAATTGATCACCAAGAAGACATCACACATTATTAACTGGCAATATCCCGAAAATGTAACATTTATGTGTTGCAGGAACGTATATTTACGCCCGAGCTGGCCTTTTCTGCTACTTGAAGGCCAGTATACACACACAAACACAACACACAATAACACCTAGACGCACCCACAAGCACGCACGCACATGTGTGTACACGCACACCCGCATTACGGTAGAGGTTCAGCATTTACGGCACTACCTACCCAGGTAACAGATACCGTTGTAACAACATTGTGAAAATCAAGTTGGAATTTTACGTTTTAACAACGTTGTGGCAACGTCGTGAATGATGTGAAGAAAAGTTGCATAAACCTCTTGCCAGCTTCCATAAACGTTACAAGCAACGTTGTACTCGTTACGATGTCACAACTGCTCTAGTAACTTTGGCGAACAGCTCGGCAATGTGGTACAATTATCTAAATATGAGCATATTCACCATTTTACTAAGATTAACTGACTCAACCACGTGGGTCCCGTTAGCTATGCTTGATCAAAAGTTAACGTGTCCAGCAACGTTGTTTCAACGTTTTGTGCGCGTCACAAGGTAAACGTTTTGGACACGTTCCTGGGAGGTCTACAAATATACACTATACAACGTTGTGGAGTTGTGTTGCAACCTTGTCACAACGTAGCGACAACGTCAAATTGTTAGCTGGGTAGAGCAGTAGCCCTCAGCTTCAAGGATATGGTTACTCCTTGTGATGACCAGAATGACTCATTACTAGTGGTGTCAGTCGGTAACCAAAATTTTGGTTACCGAAAAAATTGTGTGATCGATTTGGTAATCGGTAGGTCAAGCTTACACATTTTTTGACACTTTTGGTCAGCCTAATCTTAAACAATCCACTTTTTCGCCACATTTTTACGCATTGTCATTTCAATCCAGCAAATGGATGCTTACTTTGCTGAAAATTCAATCAATTAATATATATACTAACTAGAACACGTCATTAATATATCATGATATAAGATATTGCACACAAGTGTAAGTGAGGTTCTTACAAATAAGTATTGTATACATTATACAATATACATATTACATACCACTAACCACACCACCTATAATTAATATAAATTATAGGTGGTGGTCCAACGCCTATAATTTCCAAATCGGTCAAAGTTTGGACATTTTTGGCTTCAACAAAAATCGGTCAGAATTCGGTCAACCAAAATGCTTCCTGTTCGGTATTGGATTGGTATTGGTCAGAACATTTTGGGAAAATGACATCACAACTCATTACCCAATCCTCCATTACATCAACCGCAGTTCTAGGCTTGAAGCTATGCGGTGCAGCATAACTTTAGGCGCTTACTACTAGTGCCATCTAGGGACAGGAATACAAGTAGACTAGCTATGCGGTACAGCATAATTTCAGGCGCCTATTACTAGTGTCATCTAGGGACAGGAATACAAGTAGACATAGCTATGCGGTACAGCATAACTTCAGGCTCTTACTACTAGTGTCATCTAGGGACAGGAATACAAGTTGACATAGCAATGCGTTACAGCATAACTTCAGGTGCCTACTTCTAGTGCCATCTAGGGACAGGAATACAAGTAGACATATCTTGTCCAAAGCAGTGGTTCCCAACCGCCAGCGTTTAGCAACTCGTAAACCGTAACACAAAGCTGGTCATCATATAACGCTGATTTATTTTGCTAAATTCTTTGCGATAACCAGCTATGCACAGAACACAGACAGTGACACAGAAAGTGGGATAGATATATATGTATCATGCTCCATAATCCAATGACCCACCTACATACTGTATTACTCTGCATACTGAGTTAACTCGCGCCGTGCACGGGGAAACGCCTAGACGCCCTCTAAGGTTTTATTCAGCGATAGCGTAAGAACGGTGGCGCGCAGGCCACGGCCACCGTCTCAGCACAGTCGTTTGGGCAGCGATTACCCACATTGTTTTATTTTTTGCATCGGGTCATGTCAGGTCAGCCTAGGGACCTAGGGATATCGTTGACCTAGAGATATCGTGTCGTGCTCCCTCCCTCCTTCCCTAACACCGTGTCGTGCTCCCTCCCTCCCTTCTCTAACGCCGTGTCGTGCTCCCTCTCTCCCTTCTCTAACACCATGTCGTGCTCTCTCCCTTCTCTAACGCCGTGTCGTGCTCCCTTCCTCCCTTCTCTAACGCCGTGTCGTGCTCCCTCCCTTCCTTCTTTAACGCCGTGTCGTGCTCCCTTCCTCCCTTCTCTAACACCATGTCGTGCTCCCTCCCTCCCTTCTCCTAACGCCGTGTGTTGCTCCTCCCTCCCTTCTTCTAACGCCGTTGTCGTGGCTCCCTCCCTCCCTTCTCTAACGGCCGTGGTTCGTGCTCCCTTCCTTCCCTTTCTTATAACGCCGTGTGGTGCTCCCTGCCCTCCCTTCTCTAACGCGTTGTCGTGCTCCCTTCCTCCTTCTCTAACGCCGTTGTCGCTGTCCCTCCTCCCTCCTCTACGCCGTGTGCGTTATTCCCTCTCTCCCTGCTCTAAAACGCCGTGTTCGTGCTCCCTTCCTCCCTTCTATAACGCCGTGTCAGTGCTCCCTCCCCGTTCTCTAACGCATGTCGTTCTTCCCTCCTCTCTACGCCGTTGTTCGTGCTCCCTCCCTCCCTTATATTAACGGCCGTGTCGTGGTGCTCCCCTCCTTCATCTAACGCCGTGTCGTGCGTCGCCACCTCCCTTCTCTAACGCCGTGTCGTGCTGCCCCTCCTATTCTCTTCTCTAACGCCGTGTCGTGCTCTTTCCCTCCCTTTCTAACGCCGTGTCGTCTGCTCCTCCCTCCCTTCTCACGCCGTGCCGTGCTCCCTCCCTCCCTTCTCTAACGCCGGTCGTGCTCCTCCTCCCTTCTCCTAAACGGCGTGTTCGTGCTCCCTCCTCCCTTCTTATCTAAACGCCCGTGTCTGTGCTCCCTCCCTCCCGTCTCTAACGCCATGTCGTACTCCCTCCCTCCCTTCTCTAACGCCGTGTCGTGCTTCCTTCCCTCCCTTCTCTAAAGGCCGTAATCGTGCTCCCTCCCTCTTCTTTAACGCCGTGTCGTGCTCCCTCCCTCCCTTCTCTAACGCCGTGTCTTTCTCCGTCTCTCCCTTCTCTAACGCCATGTCGTACTCCCTCCCTCCCTTTCTCTAACGCCAGTGTCGTGCCTCCTTTCCTACCCTTCTCGTAACGCCGTACGGTGGCTCCCTCCTTCCCTCCCTTCTCTAAACGCCATTGTAATGCTCCCTCCCTCCCTTCTCTAACGCCGTGTCGTGCTCCCTCCCTCCCTCCTCTAACGCCGTGTCGTGCTCCCTCCCTCCCTTCTCTAACGCCATGTCATGCTCCTCTCTTCACCGACACCACCCTTACGGTGTCCTCTCCCTCTCCCTTCTCTGATGCCCCGCTGCTCGCCGCTGTTCGCCACAGCAGAAGGACGCCAAGAAGGGCACCAACTCGGCCAACGAGCTGGGTCTGGATCACGTGGGGGGCGTTTTCGTCGTGCTACTCGGCGGGATGGCAGCTGCCTGTCTGATCGCCATCTGCGAGTTCGTCTGGAAGTCACGCAAACTCGCGCATGAGGACCACGTGAGTACCCGCACCAGACACGAAGAATGCTGGCTCCACTGGCTCTGCCCCGCTTGATGCGAAGATGCTCGTATGCGGACGTGTCTTGAGCAGAGACTATCATGGGTGCCCAAACCCCAATCCCAGCCCAGCCGAAACCCATGAATACCAAGCCCAGACTTAGACCAGACCCATTCAAATTAATACTATTGATACCCATGCCCATGTGGGCCCATTCAGCTAAGGCAGATAATTATTTTCACAAAATTTGCAACCATTATCCTAGCATTTTGACTTTTATACTAATAACGATAAATAATATCAGGCACCTGTGTGTTGCTGTTGATTTGGGCATATCGAACACTCTGCGGTCAACATTATCATATTGAATCAGTCTTAGGATCATACATGATTTAAAAATCCTACTGCCCTATTACTTACCATGATTTATTGTTGTCATATAATTGCCTAAGTCTATTGTTTAAGTGTCTTATATCATTAAAAAATATATTTACCCGGTTAAACATCTGGTTGTCAAGTAAAAAAACGCTTAGCGACATTGTTCTAAAATTGCCATACCCATGCCCACCCATGAAAAGTCAGAAAATGCATACCCAACCAAGACAATCGGAAGAATTGAGTGGGCACCCATGGGTGCACCCAGTCTATGATAGTCCCTGGTCTTGAGTGTGTGAGGGTGTATCTTCTGTCTTTTGAATATTTGAATGGATGCATGTGTGGACAGTGACGATTAGCGTTTGATTGCATATGTGAGTCAGGGTTTCTGTGTTGAAGTAAATGCACCAAGAGTGAATTGATGTGTGAGTGTGCAGTTGTGATTTATTCAGTATGTGTGTGGAAACGCGTGGGAATATATGCACGTGTCGGAGTACGAATGTGAGGATGGAATGGGTGGGTGCACCCAAATGCTTATGTCGACACAATTGTGCGTACATTCCTTGCATTTATTATTTTGACGCAATTAACCCTCGCCCTGGTGGTGGGGGTCATTTTGATCCGCCCCCCTGAGGTTTTTCCGGAATAGCGGGAAAACGGCGGCGCTCAGCGCCGCCAAATTTTGCATAGCTGTTTGAACATCAATTGCCCACACTTTTACAAAAAATTTACTTCAGGTCAACCGAGGTCAGGTCATCAGGTCACTTTAAGTGACCCTGCCTCCAAAGATGGGTTGTGATCCGTGCAAAGCCACAGTTATATTGTTCGACAAGATTTGAACTTGCAAGGATTTCATAAGTATAAGTCTACAACTTGTTTATCCTTTGATCTTTTTTTTTGTATCGGTGCCTAGAGTTCAGGTCATTTTCCTGACCTCCCCTCCCTCATTTGTTTAAAGTGAATGGAAAATAAGAACATGCTGCAATTCAAGAAAATATACGACTGATTCAATGCTAATTCTTTCAGACTAATGTTTTTTGGGCTTGTTCTGGATGATCAGGTGAGTTGTTGCTTATTGTCTCTAAAAGGTCATTTGAGGTCATCTGAGCTCATCAGCAATGATTTGCTAATAACTTTTCGATAAAAAAAGAATAGAGACGATGGTTGACACCAGGTGGTTTGTCTCATCTGGCGCGATCGACCATATGCAACATGACCTACCCAGGTCACCAAATGACCTTGACCTGAGGTCAAACTTTGAAATTGACCTTGAAAAGTTAACATGTATATGTTTCGAAGTGCCGTGTCGAGACGAACACGATGGTGTTAAAGGCATTGTTCTATCATTATTAGATAAAAAGTTTATAAAGGAAAACAAAATCTACCAAAAACTGCATTTTTGACCTTCGATGACCTCTGGAGCCTAAACTATTGATCTTAGCTCAATTTTGATTAAATTCAGTGCGATTGCAAATTTAATTAGCTTTCTCTTGCTTTTTTCCGTCTGTTCTTAGCTATCATAGTTCACGAGATATACGGGGTTGTTCGAAGCAAAGTCCAAAAACTGTGAAATTTGACCTTTGATGACATCTGGTGACCTTAATCTTGACCTTAGCTAAAATTTGTCTCTGTAACTTCGAATGTACACGTTCAGAGCTTTCAAACGCTTTTTTCCGCGTCTTTCTATCTCTTTTTGTTTTCGAGTTAGACGGGGGTTCATTTTGACCCCCCCCCACCATAGCGAAGTTGTCTTGGAGGCCCAGTCGGGCGCGGGTTAATCTCAAGCTACCCATCTTGTGATAAGTATATTAGCGACTGAATTAAATTATTTTAAGTTGTTTTAAGTAATTCCAAAAATATAAATAAATTAACGTCTAATTCGTACAGAATGTGAACCTACACAATACACTCTGATTAAGTCACTCTCAGACACAAAAGATTCAGGACACATTAAGTTTGAGTTACTGTAGAATATTTCAAAACAGAAAAGCACAGCCCTCAAAAAAGCCTTCACGCAAAAGCGCAATGAAACAATGTAGACTTTCGTGCGGTGTTCTGTACAACAGTAAAATCGTGTTGAATAACACAGGAATGATAGCACGTCACACATAGGTATAGTTACTGTTTCAGAATTTCCTGCCTATCAAAAGTTTGAAGGGCACCGAAGTTTTGATCAATCCGATCACGCCATATCATTGCCCTCGCAATTATAAAACTCGTTCAACTTTCCAGAACAATAAGGTTAGCGTACCGTTGGTCCGCCTTGTTATTGTGCTTTTTAGCACGAAAGTGAGTTGGGACCCGTGCGGGGACGGCACACCGAGCCGTCAGCTCCACTAGAACACAGCTGACGCTGGCTGACTGCGGTGGTGTGCTACGAAGTCAGAGCTCCGGCTCAGATGGAGCTGGGTATCAGACCAAGGTGTGGCTGGGTGAGAGTGGAAATCTTGAGATCTGTCTTGGTTACTGGACTCCTCGTCTGGGCAGTGGTGGGAGCACAGCAGATGGAGCCGGCACGCCTTTCTGAATACAACGCAGCCTCCGCTCTTCTTCTGAAACCCGCGACCACTCCAGTGGACCCCACTCCGAACCCCTCGGTCCCTCCAATCAACTCCTCGGTTCCTCCACTGGACCCCACGGTCCCTCCACCGGACCCCTCGTCCCTCCACCGCCCCCTCGGACCCTCCACCGGCCCCCGCAGCTGACGGTGTGCTCTCGCTGTCCTCCCATCTGGAGATCCTGAGGCAGATGCAGAGGGAGGACCTGCTGCCAGCGGCAGACGGTCTCGCTCTGACGCTGTGTGCTGATTTCCCTGCTGAGCCGGGCCCGACACCGCCTCTGTGGGACGCACCTGTGACGCTGCGCACCTGCCGCCGCTGCCAGCGCCAGTTCAGAGCCGAGCTGCTGCGCGAGCGGCCGCAGCTGCCGCGCGCGCTGCTGCTGGGTGCCGGCTGCGACTACTGGCCGGGCGCGCAGCCGCTGCCGTACTGGTCGCCGCGGCCGGCTGCGCTGCTGGGTCAGCTGGACTGTCGGGCCGCCCTGCTGCGACCCGAGCTGGACCGGCTGCCGGACCTGCTCTGCCTCCAGCTGGACAGACGTGCCGGACGCGCTGGACGGCTGTTCCGGAGAACGTTCGCGCTGCGTGCCGTGCGCGAGATAGGCAGCTGGAGCGTCACTGGCGGTCTGCGCGTCACCGACCACCGCACCGGCGTCCAGCCCAACGGTCACATCATCACCGACGGCACGCCGCTGCGTGTCGCCTTCATGCAGTTCACCTCCAAACGCTACCAGTGCCGGAGGCCCCCGCACGACAACCGCACGTGCGTCAGCGTGGACGTGCAGACTCAGATGCCGCTGTTCAGAGACGTCCAGCTGAAGATGAAGCTGCTGCTGATGGCGCAGCAGTACAACACGACGCTGCAGTTTGTGGACACGAGTCAGCTGCCGCCGCTGAAGATGCGGCTGCGCCTCCCGCAGTCGACCCTGCGCGCCATACCGGTGCTGACCTCTGGCGGCGCCGACCACACCTGGCCCAACAGCGCGCTGCAGCCGGCCTTCTACCGTCTGCCCGTCTCCATGGTGGACAACCGCTACCTGGTGCCGTTCATGTTCGTCACTGTGCGGCGGCCGGCGCGGCTGGACGCCTCCCAGCTGCTGCGGATCCTCTCGCCAGGCACGTGGGCGGCCATCGGCGGCAGCACCGTGCTGATGGCGACGCTGCTGACCCTGACGCGGCGCCAGGGCTCGGTCGGTGACAGCTGCAGCGACGCTCTGGCGCTGCTACTCGGCCAGAGCGTGTCGCTGAGCGCGACGAGGTTACCACCCCGGCACAGGCTACTGGTCGCCGTCTGGGTGACCATGTCGATGATCCTCACGACAGCTTTTCTCGGTAATTTGATCAATGCTCTGACGGTGCCGCAGGACAACCCGCCACGCACTGCACGCGACCTGGTCCAGCAGGAGTACCGGCTGCTCTCCGAGTATGCCCACTTGAAGTCGCTGTACTCGCGCACGGGGAGCCCGCAGGTGCGCCAGCTGGCGCGCACCATGAAGGTGATCTCCTCCCGAGACGAGAGGCTACGCGCGCTGATGAGCGAGCGCTGCGCCTACACCATGGCGCTGCCGACCGTCTGGGAGGCCACCGTTGACATGATGCTCCGCTCCAACGGCTCTGTGGTTCTCGAGGACCTCAACTTCGGCCAGGAGGTCTTCGGCTACATGTTTTCCGGGAACATGTGGTCCAAGCACCACCCGCTGGTGCGGCGACGATTCGCTTTCGCCAGCCACCGTCTGGCCAGCGGTCTGACCAGCGGCAGCCGCTTCGAGGACCAGGCGCGCCATTTCGGCCTGCGTGCCAAGTCGCGTGCCTGCGCTCTTCGCCAGCCGTCCTGCTACACTGGCAGCGTGGTGCAGCCGCTGGGTGTGGCCAACCTGCGCGGGCCGCTGGTGCTGTACGGCGCTGGAGCTGCGCTGGCGCTGCTGGTGCTGCTGGCGGAGATGGCTGTGGCCCGGGTGACCACTGGTCGCTGCCCGGCCAGTTCTGGACCAGACGAGGTGATCTCAGTCAGGCCAGTGGACAGCAGGAGCAGCCGGTTGACAGTCGGGGGTCGAGAGGAGCAGCCGGTTGACAGTCGGGGGTCGAGAGCTGTCCTCAGAACTTCAGGTCTTCAGGGAACGAGAGCCATGCCCGGAACTTCCATCTCGCAACGCCTCGTATCCGGGCCGACTACAAGTCAGGGGCGTACAGCCGTCACCGGGCTATCCGGCGCTCCAGGGTACGAAGTCCTTCCCTGTCCGTCCGGCACTTAGGCTGTGTTCGGACCGTCACATTCCCGGCGGGAATCCCTGGAATCCCCGGCGTGCATTTTACTCTAATGCAGTTCGGCAATGCACTCTTACATTGTTGTTCCTGTTAACTACTTGCTACCGGAATCGGTAGAAAGCACTTTTCTACCGATTCCCCGGAATCCCCGCGGGAATTGACGGGTCAGAACACAACCTTAAACGTTTCAAAGGCCCAAACTGTTTCCAGGGCTGTCCAGCAGCAAGGGACAAAACCTAACCCTGGGTCATCGGGGCTGATAATACGGGATATGCGTCCCTGAACGATGTCTCTACAATATCTGTCTTCTCATTGGACCTGAGTGTTACACTGTTAGTACTATCCGTGGTGACATCCCAAGTACCGCGTGTGCTCACTGACGAGTAAAGTGCGGTCATGATAGTCCCGCTATGCAGATGCAGAACATAACGTTTGTGGCGTTTGTAGACTGCGGAGTGTATGTGCAATGTGCTGCACCTCTCTGTGTTTCGTGCTTGTTAAAATGAAATAGTTCCCTTCAACATGGTTTTTGAATGAGATAGCACTTTGTAAGCCCGTGTTGAAACCCAACTGCAAATTTTCTGGGCTGAAGGGGCTCTTCAGCCGATATATTTGACTTTTTGTCGAGGAATGTGGGCCACAAATAAGGAATGTCAAGAATGTGGGCCTCACACACCTGGGCAGAGGCTATACAATAATCTTACGCGACTACTTTTGAATATCTGATTGGCTGAGCGACGTTTGACGTTGCGGAGAGTACACATATTACATATAGTTTGGATAAAATCAAGAATGTACGTCCTTCTGTTCTGAATCAGCGCGATGTATGGCTATTTTTGACATAATGAAAAGAAGTTGTATTTCAAAATATTGTCAAATCGTGTTTGAAAAACAATCCAAGGTGAACTATTTCCTTTAAACCCGCGCCGCGCCGGTGCTCTGCGCCACCTTCGCCGCACGGTTGGATAGACACCCTTTGAACTCGGCTCCTATGGGACGTAGACAAAAAACAAAAAAACTTGTCGAAAGTTCATCAAAGATACTTTAAACTATTTCGGTCATTTTTGGGCTCAGGTCAATACTTAGGTCACCAGAGGTCATCAAATGTCAGATTTTCCAGTTTTAGGACTTCGATTAAAAAACACAACATATTTCGGGAACTATGATAGCTAGGAAGTAGGAACAAACGCAAAAATCGAAAGCTCTTGAAAAATATAGTCGCACATGGTGTTCTCAAATTTCAACTCATGAGAATAGTTTAAATGCTCTGGAGTAGTGGTGGTGGATAAGGGAAAGCCTGGTGCTTTAACATGTGCCTCTCCGACGTTTTTTTTTCGAATGTTTTTAGAGACCCTGTAAAACATAGTGTTCTAAGTACGAGGAGATACTATTTATTGCTCGTTGGGAGGAAGGGGGTGACCGTGGGGGCCCTTTAGCTGAGGGGATTCCTGGGCTTTTTTGCACCCATCCGAAATTTCCTTCCACCGCCACTGCTCTAGATGTCATCACATATGTAAGAAACTATTTTGGCAAAATAGCTTTCCCAAAAATAGCTTTTACATAATAAAGATACAGCAATTATGCTATTTTGATGCCATCATGTTTGTCTAGTCAAGGCGCTCCGACTCACATGAGTGTTGACCAGGTTAGGTTAACTTAAAATGACTCCAGGTCAAGGGCAAGTGGGACGCAAGTAGGAGTTGTTGCATATTGTGAGACGTGTCTCGACGAGACAAACACATTCGTGCTGGTTTCACTTCTGAAATTTCATTCTGTCCAGAGTTATTTACAACCAAAGTATTGGTGACCTCGGATGACTTCGGGCCCTGGCTGACCCTGTAGGGGTCACTGAACACAAATGTAATATAGGTCATCAAGAGTGGCCAGTAAGACACTCTAATCAGCGAAGGACGAGCGAGCCAGTATACACCCGATATCAAATACATTTGTCTGCTGTCATCTTAACCCTATTAGTGGCAGGGGGGGAATATTGCCCACCCCTCATGTTTTTCTTAGATATCTCCGAAACGGCTACGAGTAGGCTTATGAAACTTTCGGACCATTCTAAAATATATTTTCACATCTGGATCAATTTTTGAGCTTCTGACTTGAACAGAGGCGGTTCCAGGAGTTTTGGGAGGATTTTTCGGCGACAATTGGCGATAATACGGAAATGCGGTCTTCGCGTATTCTTCCTAACTGCCTCAAGTATGAAGAAGTTGCATAGCTTTACGGTGATTGAAATAAGCTCAAATTAGTTGATGTTCATGATATATTGTATTTTTTACGGCAGAGGCGGTTTCAGGTACTTGAAAGGGGGGATTTCCAAAAAGTATGAAACGCCTAGCTGACAGTCAATCAAGCAATATAAATTGCGATTATAGCTATTAAGATGCTGGAGATAGTTTCTCCTTCAAATTTTGGCATAATTTATTACATCTTGAGTTTCAAGGGCGTGTCCAGGCACAGAAAAAGGGCGTAAACTTGTTTAGTGATAACGATATACCAGCGATTACGGTGCAATAAACAGATAGTTGAGAATGATGACTGGACATATGAGTCATATATATATTGCAGAGGCGCGCTCAGGAATCGAAAAAGGGGGTCATATTATTGAAGGAACTTTGATTGCATGAACCTACAAGGACATAACATACTGCAGTTTTCCGATGAAAAAAGCACAAGGGGTTCCTTTGAAACATTTGAAGAGAAGGCGAGCCCAGGTAGGGTAAAAAGTGGTAACTTATGTGAATTGAAAAATTGCAAGGCAACTAAGTATTCGTTTGACTAGTTAGTATTATATTAGCGGGATTTTATTTTAATTCAAAAAGGTTTTGCACTCCCCAAATGGGATCCTGATACGCCTATGATGATTGGCAGCTTGAAAATGGAACTATCTAATGACCAGTAACTTAATTTATATTCCGTGGAAGAAGCATGATGCTGATCAATATTTTGTTATTTGGCCTCCCTTTTTTGTTAACCTGGCACCGCCTATGTTACAACAAATAATGCCTAATAACTATTTTGTATTGTACAAATACGAACTAATTGATTTATTCAGAAAAAGCCATCAAAAAACGTTTGAATTACGCTTTTACTTCGCCCCCCAATTTAGTGACCTGCACAGCCTATGATTTTTGAATTTTTAACAATCGTCATTACATGTCAATTTCCTACTCAATGTCTATCGATCACTGTTGATTTAACTAAAATCGGTTGATAAACATGACAGCTGTGTTGGATAAAATACCTCTAATTTTATGTACTTTTTGGCCCCCGTTTGCCCCCTATTTAAGATTTATAACCATTCATTTTTTTATAAAAATGTAGATCATGTTTAAGGGAATCGACCAACCGTTGATTTTTGGACAATCGGACGGTAGATCTCGAAATCTCCGGGGGGGCGAATATGCCCCGACTTAATTTTTTTGATGGGGGAGTGGGGAGAGGGGTGCCGGGAGCCGCCACTAATAGGGTTAACTCCATTTTGGCGCTAAAACTTGATTTGTTTGATATTATTGCCTAATCTGTTTGTTTATTTCCCATAACTCTGCTTGTTTCCCACTTGTTTCCATAACTCTGCTTAGTTTACTCAATGTTGTGGCCTCAACTCTGCTAGTTACTCAAAGTTGTGGTCTCAAACTCTGCTTATTACTCAGTGGGTTGTGGCTCAAACTCTGCCTTTAGTTACTCCGTTGCGGTCCTCAAAACTCTGCTTAGTTACTCAGCGTTGTGGTCTCAAACTCTGCTTTAGTACTCAGCGTTGCGGTCCTCAACTCTTTTTAGTTACTCAGTGTTGTGGGTCTCTGCTCTGCTAGTTACTCAGCGTTGTGGTCTCAAACTCTGCTTAGTTACTCAGTGTTGTGGTCTCAAACTCTGCTTAGTTACTCAGCGTTGTGGTCTTAAACCAAACACCAAACTTCAGCTGAATTGTTCCAGCCGCTTATGAATTACGGAACAGGCGGTTGTGCATTGCTATTGTGCTTGTCAGATTTATGTTTTGCATATCATATGGTGCTTTATGTTTAATAAACTTGGTTGTTGATGATGATGACGTGCGAACGTGCAGTGTGACCCAGAGTTTGACTTCCGCATTATTGTCAGTGGTGTGGTCCAAGGGCGGATCCATATTTTTCAGGAGGGAGGGTGGCGCAGGCATTGTCGGATCTAGGATCTAGTTTTTGGCGCCATGGGGGTGGGCATCACTCCCAAAAAGTTCATCAAAATAAAAAAGTCGTCGGATTTTGCTTCCTTATGCATTTTTAGACGTTTTAAAATAAACTTCCCTTTGTTAAAGTTGCGTAGATCTCCTTCTTCATAAGGAAATGTGTAAATTTGCGCCGATTTCAGGCGTTTGGGTGGCATTTGCTCCTGATGCCCCCCTGGATCCGCCAGTGAGCGCAGGTCAATTTAGGGGCGCCTCCCAACAATTCAGGGGCGCCAAAGGGGCACTGAGTGATTTGAGGGGCGCTCTGTAATTCTGATAGGAGCGCCAAAGTGATCTGAGGGGTGCCCTGTAGTCATAATAGGAACGCTGAGTGCTCACGGGCTGTCCATCGCCGGGCGCCCGGCGAATGACAGCTCGTGGGGCGCTCTTCTGGCGTGCTGGGGGAGGGGGCGGTCCCTGCTATTAAGGGCTTGCAGGCCGGCGTTGTTGGGGTGGATTCTTCACCCATAGCCACACCACACTGATGAATGATGATTGCTGCAGCGATCGGCCGATCCAAGCCGAGAAGCAACTTAGCTGCCATCTACCGGCGGGACACATAACTATCAGCTCTCTTTCCTGTCGGCAGGTTTCGCTGTTCGGTGAGATGGCGCGCGAGGTGCGGTTCGCGCTGCGCTGTCGGAGCACGTCGAAGCCGGCGCGGCGTCCGGCGGCGGCTGCGCTGCCTTCGGAGCTGGTGACGGGCTGGTCGCCGCCGCCGCTGCCGCCTCTCGCCTGACACGGGCCGGCGGCCGCCGCCGCCGCCGTCCCTGACGTCACCTGTACGCTGCACGGGCCGGGGTACGGCCTGTGGCCCGCCGGCTACCCTGGCGGCGACTCCCCGCCGGCGGGCATCTGACCCACTGTCGACGTCACCCCTGACGTCACCATCTGACGTCACCGCCTGACGTCACCCCTGACGTCACCCCTGACATCACCCCTGACGTCACCATCCTGACGTCACCACCTGACGTCATCCACCTGACGTCACCACCTGACGTCACCACCTGACGTCATCACAGCCAGCCGGCCGGGGTCACCAGCTGGTCAGCCCGCCGCCTCAGAAGTGTATGGTGGGAGCTTACTAATGTGATCTGAAGACATGTTCAGACAATCTGAGAGTTGAGAGTTGAGACCACGTGGTCTCAGAGTGGTGAAAGGGAATAATACTGAAGGTCTTTTGGTATTCTTGTTGTTGAGCTAGTGACCTTGATATCAATGCCGTCACCACTGACCATTGACCATTATAAATTACTAGGGTCAAATCCAAGCACACGTGTACTTTAACATGGAGCCATGTTAGGGATCCAGGAGGGTGGCAGGGGCTTTAGCCCCCCCCCATATCGCCTGAAATCGGCGAAATTTGACATATGTTCCAATGTAGAAGGAAATCTAATAAATATTTACTAGGGCATGTTTGCTTAAAACCGTTAAATAAGATACAAGGAAGCCAAATCCGATGACTTTTTAAAAATTGATGAAACGTTTTGAAATTTAGCCCCTCCATGCCCACGTTCTGTATCAACCACTATTAGGGATGGCTGAAAATAACTACCTGGACCCATGTCCCTAGTGTCCCTGCGGTGCTGGTGACGTCCATGCTTAATATTATGATTATCACAAGCCGATAATTTTGTCTTGACATTGCTCGGCGGAGAGATTAGCTGCAACTTCATCGGACAGCATAGTCATTCCATCGCTTGATGCTTGTGCGAACGCTGTGGTAGCAGTTCGGGCTCCTGTCGAAATATAGACCCTCTCCTTTTCATCTGACAAGATGAACAGATCTCAAGCCTGCTCGAGAACGAAATTATAGCACACTCAGGCGACAAATCATGTTTTTTTTTATCGATTTACGACCGTTATTTGCCCATTGCT
This sequence comes from Semibalanus balanoides, assembly GCA_014673585.1. NCBI lineage: Eukaryota > Metazoa > Arthropoda > Thecostraca > Balanomorpha > Balanidae > Semibalanus > Semibalanus balanoides. Next base: position 53,195 of record VOPJ01012589.1, read on the forward strand.
GGAGAACACTCTCAGTGGGAATGGGACGTCTTCATCATTCCTTATCGCTGAACATTTTGCCAATCAACCGGTGGCCTCTGGGTCTCCCGGCCACTTTGAGTGTTTATTTTTTCACCCTCCCCTCCTTGGTTTTGTCGGCAATATCATCAGAATACGTTGGGATAGCAAAGTGAAACTTTTACACCTAATTGAAAACCTAGGGAATATCTTGACCAAATCGGGTATCATGTCCATGCCAGGTCAGGTCACAGTAACGTCACAATACCAATATAGGGTCATGATTTTTCAGTACAGTCTACAGACTACAGAGCATTCGATGCTGAACACCTATCACGTTTCTCATAACCACTGGGATGATTATAACAAGTTTAAGACCATAGTTCGGGGCTACATAGAAGTCATCTAACCTTGACCTGACTTGACCTGACCTTGACCTCACCCGGATTCTTGCAAGGAAATATACATATGTGGGTATTATTCGAACGAGTGTGAGCCAACGAATACAATGACGCTTTTTCAAGAGCTTCATGTAATATTTGATTTTGATGTGACCGAGCGTGGCCTGACCTTGAACTAATGGCATGTCATGTAAGATCAACATCAATTGAAGCATCAATTACCTAGTAGTAAATGGGATCAGCTTATACGCTGTATCACGGCCGTTCGAATGATACCCACGGTTGCCTATTTCCCTCTCAACATCTCACAAGGTCAAGATCAGGTCATGTCACGTCACATCAAGTCATGAAAAAGTCATGTCAGGTCATGTCAGGTCGAGACAGGTCAAAGGTTAAGGACGTTGTGACCCCAAGCTGGGATATCACGCTTATTGTAACGATTACTGGGGTACGGTTAAGCGTTTATGTTGTACTATTGGTTCCAAAATAAGCGTCCCGCTGGGATGGCCGGCACAGCAGTTAAAGGGAATAACGCCTTTGGAAAAGTATGTAAAGATGATGTAGATGATGCCAGATGAGTGGCTCTCATCTCCATAATTTCTCATAATTTTCCCAAGGCGTTATACTCCCTTATACTGCTGTGCCAGTCAACCCAGCGGGACGCTTATTTTGGAACCAATAGTACATAGCTCCGGGATGGGGAATCCTGACCCTTTACTTGGTTGTATGACGTCACTGGTCACTGTGACCTCACCTTACCTGGGATTAGCACAAAATTCTACCCACATTTGCCCTATGTAGGTATTCATTTGAAGTTACACAAAGTTTCGAGCAGTTATACCAACGCGCTTGTGTGATATCGCCGAAAAAAAACAAATGGATGAGAGGAGCAAAAAAGACCCCCCAGCGCCTTGGTGGATAAGAACAATTGACTGGGCTGCAGACTTGTTTAAGCTTAATAGACGCAACGCCATTGCATTATGCCTAGCGCTTTGCCACACATCTTCATTTTATTGGCGAAAAGCGGCTGATAAAGTATCGACAACGTATGTTAATATTTTTGGGAATCATGCTAATTGAAGCAAAGTCGACAACGCATGTTAATCTTTTCAGATCTCTCCCTCTACATCATTATGACTTAAAACATTAAAGTTATAGATTTCGCACATTCATGCCTAAAAGCGATGTTAGCTAAATATGCAATGTGCTGGTAACCAAGGCAAGGTATATCTCATTTTATGACGCTTCTGCTGGTAAAAATGGATATCATTCATCGTATCACATTCTACTGAAATAATCACCAATTAGTAATATTGCTCACTAGAATGTCGTTAAGTTTTGTTCTTAGTGCAATGCATGTTTATAAAGAAGGGAAGAAAATGTCAATCATTTTTCATAGCCGAACATACATTTTAAGATGTTAGATGGCAAGCTTTGCATTTTTTATCACTTTCTAAGTATATATTATGAGAGTTAACAGTGTCTCATCGCATGTTTGTATAATACATGATCAAGATCAGTTCTAGCAAGAAAAGAGACTTATACTCGACCTACGAGCTGGTGCCCAGCAAAACCTCTGTGTGTATGTGCGTGGGGAGACGTTTTGCTGGCCTGCCAGAGCTACCGTTTATGACATTGCCAACTTTGTGCATGCTCCATATCAAGTGCTTTCTAAGGAATCAGTTCGTGTTGATTTCCATGACCAGCCGAATTATATACAGCCAGTCGGGGACGGGGATCGGATAAAATGAGTCACTTCTTTCTCTGCAGCTGTACAACATAGACAGGGTATTAACTTCCAGAGCATTTCAGAAGCGACACTATACTCTCCATGCTTGTGGTTAGTGGTGAACACGGGAATCAAACGTCGCTAGTAACACATATATGTGCCACTGTTATACCTACTTTACTTTAAGAATTGAACATGCAATCTATAATCTATTCAGTGTTCATTTGTACTTTGGTCGGTATACGTGCTGTTTACTAGTATCTAATACTATGACTATTTTTAGTTGATTCGCAACAATATTTGGTGATCCAGGGCGGCGCCATAGGGGGTACGGGGGGACGCTTCCCTTAACATTTTCGGATTTAAACATTACGCCTATAGACGTTGCATGTAAATAATTGACTTCAAAATACTTTTGTCCCCCTCCCCCAACTTTTGGAAGGTGGCGACGCCCTTGCCAGTGATACTAAATAAGTTCATTGTGTGTGAAAAAATATAACCACGGCACGTTTGTATAGGTACGTCAAGTGTTCTGGAGACTAAGAGTCTGATTCCGACAGACAGGAGGCATCGCAGATTGTCTGACATTCGACTTCTGTATCACGGATGTCAAGCCCGTGATTCTTGTCAATATGTCACCGGTGTGTGATGCGAATCATTGTTGGAACTGCAAGCAGACTTTAAATAGCAAACTTTTGATCCCTATATGAGCCTGTGTACCATATATGAGCCTGTGACAATAGAACACTGTGTGCCATACACGTATCGGCGCACGCTCCGGCGTTATATGAGCCGGCTATTTGCAGGCTCCTTTCGCCCAAATACAGACGATCGTTGACAGAGAACCTGCAGATATGTGAAATGTGTTACGAAATGTGTGACTTTTGACGAGTGCAGCGTATATCACTGTTGTAGCGGCTATCTGCTTGAAGTGTGCTGTATGTATGCCTGCCCTTTGCGCTTTAAATGTCGTGGCGAGCATATGTCTCATGGATAGGAGAATGTCTGGATTTAATATATAGGTAAAATCCGACCCTGTTGTCAGCGGCTGCCCTCCAGTGCGTTTCATCTGATGGACATTGAATACATTGACATGAGCAGAGATCGTTGATGAGTTCCAGCAGCAGTGACCAGGGGCGCAGCCACCAGGTCAATAGAACACTGTGTGCCATACACGACTCGGCGCACGCTCCAGGGTTATATACATTCAGACGGGGGGAGGGGGCAAGCCAGTCATGGTGAACCACTTACAAAAATCCCTGAATATGAAAAACTCTACGGATTTCGGCCACCTTAATCGCTAACAGTATAGATACCCGAAAGCTCCGATTTTAATAGATGTTTTTTGTTGTGGAGTAAGTCCTCTTAGTATTTAATCTTCGTCTGGAATTTCATCATCTCCACGTGCTTTTGGCCCTTCCAGACTGACCAGGGATCCCTCTGACCTTCCAAGAAGCCTCTCTTGTGTGTCAAGGGGCCCATTCGGCCTATTTGGAAATCCTTCCGACCTGGCCAGGGACTGCACTGGCTGCTTTGTCGCCCTGCTAACATGATCAAGGGTCCCTCCGACCTGCCCAGGGCCCCTCCAGTCTGGCTAGGAACTCATCCAGCATGTCCAAGGGCCCTTACAACTGGTCCAGGGAACCTTTCGGTCTAACAAGGGCCCCTCTGACTTTCCCAGAAGCCCCTCCAATCTTCCAAACGACTCTTCTTGTCGGACTGCAGAGGCTGCTTTGTCCCCCTGCCGACATGCTCAGGGGTCCCTCCGACCTTCCCTGGGGCTCCTCTGTGCTGGCTAGGGGTCAATTCGACATGTTTAGAGGCCCTGCTTACCAACCCAGGGGCCCTTTCAGTCTGGTCAAAGGACACTCAGATCTGCACAGGGGCCCTTTGAACTTAACAGGGGTCTCTGGTTTGCCCAGGGGCTCTTCAGCCTGCTAAGGGGCCCTTCTGAACTGACAAGGGACTGCGCTGGCGGCTTTGTCGCCCTGCCGACATGCTCAGGGGGCCCTTCGACCTGTCCTGAGGCACCTCCGTGCTGACTAGGGGCCATTCGGCATGTTCAGGGACCCTTCTGACCAGCCCAGGGTCCCTATCGGTCTGGTCGGGGTCCCTTTTGACCTNTCAGGCCCCTGCTAACGTTTTTCACCTTCCCCGTAGGGCGAAGGTGAAAAACGCTCCCGTAGGGCGAGGGTTAAAGAACCATCAAAATCCACAAAATAAAGGTATTTACCCGGATTTTACCCACGTCCTTGTCCTAGCCAAGGGGGGCTCAAGGCAAGTTAGGGAGGTAAAGTCGCTCCAACTGAATAAGAAACTACACCCCTGGGGTGTAGTTGTTGAGGGTTCGCTATCTCGACATATGACAGACACCCCTGTGGCGTGTCGGTGCAGATCACCGTCGCAGCGTGTGTTACTGCAGTGGTTAGACAGACACCTCTGTAGTGTCTGCAGACACCTCGCATCGTTGTACTGCATGGTAGACGACACTCGGTGAGTGTCGTCAGACCATCCATCGCACGTGTTTACTTAGTGTTAGACAGACACCTCTGTGAGTGTGCGGTGAGACCACCATCACAGCGTGTGTTACTGCAGTGGTTAGACAGACACCTCTGTGATGTGTCGGTGCAGATCCACCATCACAGCGTGTGTTACTGTAGTGGTTAGACAGACACCTCTGTGATGTGTCGGTGCAGAACACCGTCGCAGCGTGTGTTACTGTAGTGGTTAGACAGACACCTCTGTGATGTGTCTGTTCAGACCACCATCGCATCGCTTTTTACTGCAGTGGTTAGCTCTATAGGGTCTACCGATGACTTGTGACCTTCCAGACCTTTTTTGTGATCTTTGAAGTATTTAAGTGATTTCTTCGAATTTGGAGAAATAAAAGACATTTTATGATTCGTAAAATTGTGTTCAACTATTCCGTGTGAAAATTCTGAACAGGCTCTGGCTATGTGCTGCTATTAAACGCATAAATATTGGCCGTCTCGAAGAGACAGCAGAGTCAGATGCCGGTAAATGAATAAGTTAAAAAGTTACCATCCTTGCCGTGGCGTTGTTTTCATCCCAGTTATCTCTGGCTCGTCACCTCTCAGGCGTGGGTCCAGGATTTCGGTCAGGGGAAGAGGGGCACATATATAAAGTTGGGTCCTCCGGGCGCACCCCACGGACACGACATAAGTGTCCCAGCTAAGGGGTGGGGGGACGCCTTAGCCAGGGCTGGTCAAAAGTGTGATAGGAAAAGTGTGAAAGCGGGTGCCAGAAAGTACCCTTTCAAGTTTGCTCCGGGGCTGAAAAGGCCATTCAAGCTATTTCGGCCTTTCAAGACCATTGTGATGGCGAGCGACGATTACTTTAATGTGATTTTGTTGTGAAAACGTCATTTGATGGGTAGAAACTTTGATATCGTTTGCTGGGAATATGCCGCAGTGTGATCTGTTTTAGCTACAATGCTCATTGCTCAGGTCAAGGGGCATTTGTTTCGGCCAGATTTGGTCGGGGGCGGGCCAGCGAAAACGTTTTTACCAGCCCTGGCCTAAGCGCACCCTCCCCTTGATCCGCACCTGCCTCTGCACACACTAGCGGATCCAGGGGGGCGCAGCGGCGTTAGCCCCCCCATTTGCCTGAATAATTTGACCGGAAATTTTACATTATTCCACTGTAGAGGGAATCTAACAGACTTTTTTTACAAAGGCATTATTTGTCTTTTAAACCGTTTTTCAGTAAGGTACAAGGAACCCAAAATCCGATAAGTTTTCGAAATTTGGTGAAAACTTTTTTAAATTTAGCCCCCCCATGGCCCAGGTTCTGGATACGCCAGTTCTCACATACATACCTATTAGGTGTGACAAATTAGTTGGTTCAAAATATCGTGCCTCCGACCGAAAACCCGGTTGTTGCCATATTACAGGACCTATACCTACTAGAAAGTAGGTAGTAGGTACCAGACTTGTGTCTGGATCCCGAAGCTGGATCTGGGATCCCTGTGGATCCCTCGGTACACAACGCATGCAGATCTTGGATTCCAGTGGATCTCGCTGCGTAAAATGTATGAGGATCTTGGATCCTTATGGATCCGTCCGCGTAAAATGCTTCAGGATCTTGGATCTCAGTGGATTTCTAATTTAAAATGAGTCTTAAATCTTGAAAAACAACATGGAGGGATTGACATACAATTTTGTGGTCTCTATTTTGCGTCTGTACTATAGAAATAATACGTAACGGCAAATTACCTTGAAAGTTGCACCTTTTATCAAGCAGATATTTAAATTTATTTGCCAATATGATAAAAATAGCAAAAGGAATGTACCCACCAGTGTGTCTGGATCCCGAAGTTGGATCTAGGGATCCCAGTCGATCCTTAAACATAAAATATATTAGGATCTGGGATCTTCGTGGATCCTTTGGCTTACTGTATACCTGAATCTGGTGTCCCATGTGGATCCCGGGACACAGGACACAAAGATCCAGATCTCAGCTGGATCCCGGATCCAAGCACATGTCTGGTAGGTACACCTGTATTGTTTCCAACAAGGTCAAAGTGTCAAAGTGCTCAAATCCATCTTGGGACTTGGGTTGCATGTGCCGCAAAGAAAGCATGCAGCATGCTTCAATCTGACGTATAATCAACATGCGCCGACCGGCTCTGCTCTCGACGGTGTCGCCACCTTTACGAAGCTTGCCAGTTGCCACTCGTGGCTTCTTAGTTTGACCACCAGGCGTCACTACATGTCGCAACTCGGCGGGTCACTGCGTCGGAGACGTTTCTATAAGGGGACTTATGGTAGCAGTAGTGGATAGAGAGGGTCCATAAGAGGACTAATGGTAGCAGTAGTGGATAGAAAGGGTCCACGGGAGCCACGGCTCTCCTGAAGCCCCCAAAGGTTCCATAGCTGAGGAGTGTCCAAAGTGTACCAACATATTTTGTCATGTACATTCTGGACGTCTCAAGTCATCCACTTCAGTATTCCGAAGGCCAGTCTGACCTACACTGGGCCTGATCTCGCCGCCTACCGTGCGCCTGCTCTGACCTATCGAGGACCTGTTTGGGATAGAGTCCACCAAGATTGGCAGGGTCCACTATTGCTGAGTAATAGGCCCTATCCACCCTAGATCATGACCCGGAAACGATTTCAAAGTTGGGAGGAGGGCGAAATTTTGTGATTAGCTAACAAATTTTTATTCAGTGGATTTCGGCCTTCACTTCAATTGGAGTCCTATACGTGTTCTTCATAATTAATGCTAACTTTATAACACTTTAAAATGCAAATAAATATATTGTAATGCGTGATAATTATTAATCACCATGATTGCAAAACAATAAGGTTTTCATTCATTCATATTCATGTCGGAAAGGTACATTTTCTCAGCCTTCAACACTGCACTGGTGCCGTTTTTTAGGAAACATATCTCGGCTCTTCTCTGAAAGATATGCCGCACCGCACGTCTGATATCTTCCAATTAGAACCTTCGAACGAAGCTCTTCACTCGGGCGTCCACGATTCTCGGAGTGTAGCAGGAGAGTTTTGCGAAAGTTCATGACTAGAGGTGGATTCATGAGTGGACATAGACCCATTCCATCCAAACAACTCACACCTATACATAAATAGTCCGAAAATAACCCCATTGGGTTTTAAAGACAAACCAAGCAACTACCACTAAGATAATATTGCTTTGAAATCATTTCTGAATGTACCATTAAGCACAATCAGATGAGTGACTAACGCAAGCTAAACGGAAGCGTGCAAGGATAATTCTCGAAACAACTACATCCAAATCCATCAAAATCCGTCCTTTAACTATGACGCGTCAAGCAGACAAAGCTGCTAAGGCAATAAATAAACAACACCGCTGCTTTTGGCCTGAACAATGTTGAATGTTGTATAAGTTAAACTGACTCGCAACCTGCTCAGTTTGAAGTAATTTTAACGTTAACCCGCGCCGTGCCGGGGGAGGTGGGGGTTTAGACGCCCTCACCTCTAAGGTTTTACAAGGATAGCTAAGTAAAAAGGTGTTGTGCAGCGCCACCGTTTTTGACAAATGTTTAAGCATCAATTATCCACATTGTGTGAAATCCATGACCTCAACCATTTCGGGTCAGGTCACCAGGTCAGGTCAAGTTACCCCATCTCCAAAAAACGTCTGTGGTCGTACCACAGCCGCAGTTTGTGACCGATTAGTTTAAAACATACTGGATTTCATAAGGTAATAACTGGAGACCCACCCGGCTGCTTTTTGTATTACTCTGAGTAAGATTGCTTTATTTTGTATTGTTAAATTATTTATCTTTGAAATTCCCGCATGGGTAATTGTTATTGGCGCTTGGAGAATTGGTATTTCGTATTTGATCCATTTACCCACGGAAGTGCCGGGGGCGCTTAGACGCCCAAAATATTTTGCGAAAAAAAAGAGGGAAAACGGCGGCGTAGCACCGTCGAATTCTTGGCACAGCTGCTTTGGGCATAAACTAGAGGCCATTAATGCGATCAAACCTTAAATTGTGTTTAAAAAATCGTACCTAATTTGCTAATAGTCGTTCGAACATGGTATATTTGGCAATTAATAGATTAATAGTTTTTAAATTTTAACCAGCTTCTAGGCATTTGTCGAGAAAATTTTAAAACGAAATTAAAAGAACATATGAAAGAACATAGCCATAATATCTTGTTTTATTAGCGCCGTCGTTTAGTGCGCCAGATAAAACAAGTATTCGTTTACCCCATTTTTGACGATTTATAGTTGTTTCCTCGAGGAAAATTCCACCCACCAATTGATGAAACATATTTTACCGCCCCGCCCTCCTTCCTCCGGCGGGGCAAGAGTTGTGACATTCACTTCAGCCTTGAGGGGGGCTTATGTTAGCATTCAGGAGGACCAGTCTGACCTACAGTGCACCTGATCTCGCCTACCGTGCGCCTGCTCTGACCTTTTGACGACCTGTTAGAGGCAGGGTCCACCAAGATAGACAGGGTCCAATATTGCTGAGTACCCTTTCCACCCTTCACCGAGCCCTCAATCCGCCATGTTCTCCACCTGAATCCACCATCGTCATTTCATGTCGTATGTTGGTGTCGCTTTCAAACATAACCAAGCACTTAATTTTTGTAAGAGGTTTTACTTTTTGTTAAACAATAGCAGCAAAATGTGTGATTATGTGTGTTTCCTTGCAGCTTATTCGAAACCCTCGAAGTTAAAATACTATCTCCTGGTCAATTGATATTGTTTCTGTTGTTGATGGACAAACGGTAGGCAGAAAAACAGTCATCGTGATAAAATTACTTATTTCACTTTTGTCATGCAAAATATATCATATACAGCGTCGACATATATTTCAGTACATTGAGCACGTCACAGGAAACATGTAGACTAGCACGAGAGACACAGAATAACTTAGCAATGACTGCAGCATACTTGGCGATGCATATATCAGGTACGAACACTTTGCCTTTTTCCGACTTTGGACCAAAGAATCGAAAACCTTAGCGACATTTCGCACACTGAAAGACTTTTGACCACATGTAGGTCTTCGTTCTTTGCTTATTGGTCCCTTTAAATAAGCAACCTGTAGAGAGGACCGGCCTTGTAAGTGGGCTTGTTAGGCGGGGCTTGTAGGCGGGCTTGTAGGCGGGTTTGTAGGCGGGCTGGTGAGGCGGGAGGCGGCCTTGTAGGCCGGGGCGTGGTGGCTCCCGGGTCTGGGGCGTAGCCCTCGTCACGAAGACCTCAGCGTTTTGTAACCGCCGTAGTGGTCGGCGTAGTACTTGACGTGCCTGGGTACGGCCGTCGGGCAGCACGAACGCTTGTACTGGCCTCAAACGTTGGCCGCCGTTCGCTGGTCTCCTCTTGCGAACTGGGCGCGCGTTAGTGCGGGTCGTGCACGGCCTAGTCGTAGGCGTACCTGGCAACAAAAGCAGCCCATTTACTGAATTGTTTGCTAAGTGTGGTTGCCATTAATTGATGCAGACTGACAATGGGTTTCTTTTCCGTATTAAAAATACAAGCAATCAGCGTTGCGTTTAAATTCATAAGTTCATATAACGTACGGTGTTTTGGCGTCGTAGTCTTCGTGTCCGTAGCTCTTGCCGTGCTGAGCGGCAGCCACGGCGGCGAGGGCGGCAATCAGAAGGAACTGTGCGGCACAGACATATTAGTGTCAGTAGTGTGCATGTGAACACGCCAAAGCCATGTGACATGGATAGAGTCACCAGAGACGCTTTGGACTAAACAATAGCATGATAGGTCGAAACGGCTACCGTCATTTTAACAACGGTTTTTGTGGCTACTTATAAGGTAGCTTTAAAAACAAATAGAAACATTAGCGGCGGAACAGTTCTGGGTAAGATGGACACTTCGTATCGCGGTCATATGCGCTTATATATAATATACATATGAAATATGCAACATACATATACCTTAAACATAGGGCTCAGTATTTAAGGGGAAACGGTGCTCCAGTGACCGACCCCCGCCCCCGTTCCGCCGCCTATGAATAGAAACATTACCTCAGATAGTAGATGTTTTATGTTATTTAATTTCCCCAATTTAACCGTTTTGCTTTCCACAAATATTGTTAAACACATTTTTGAATATTCAATCAATCTTTTCTGAACCTTCTACAGAAACGTTTCATGTCTACGTTTACCACTGAACATAACGTTCGTCAGAGGAAAATGGACAGCTTATGCCGACACCAGACCGAGTTGTTTCCACAGGACACAGCGAGAGTCCCGCTGTTGGCCTGCCTACCTTCATGTCTTGGTGACTGTGAGTTGCGTTGAACTGGTGCAGATGTGGTGGGTGGCCGCCGTCCTATATACGGCCTCCCGCGGTGCCGCCAAGGCCGCTCCTCAGGCAGGTCAACACCGGACCTACTGCGGACCTCGGAGCATTCAACGTTCGACAGCTTGCAGGTTCATGACAGGGTCACACGGCAGCGTAGGAAGGTATATCGGTCACGGGAGCAAGGCGTTGATCGAGAATTGCATTACTTTATGGAGGTTCTCCTCAGGTGTGAGGGAAAGTATGCAATCACATGATATGTTCGAAAATGTCTGAAATCTATAAATAACTGCTCAAAAGCTGTTAAAGAAAAAAATGGACTAGTTGCAGGTTACCTAATCCCCGTTTTATCAATTAAATCAATAGCAAATGAATGCAAAGTATGTTTTAACTTGTTACTGGCCTTTGTGAAGTATCAGACATGATAGTTTTATTCGTAATCAATGACAATCCAAACAAATACCTAAAAACATAAAAACATTACTGGCCTTTAACCCTATTAGTGGCAGGGGGGGGCAAATATGTGCCCACCCCTCATGTTTTTCTCAGATATCTGCCGTAAGCGGCTACGATAGGCTTATGAAACTTTCGGACTTTTCCTTAAAATTGATTTTACATTCTGTAGCCAAATTTGGAGTTTCTGATTTAAACAGAGGCGGTTCCAGGGCCAGTTTTGGTGAGGATTTTTTGTCGACAATTGTCGATAAAACGGAAATGCGTCCTTCAACGGATTCTTCTAACTGCCCTGCAAGTATGAAGAAGTTGCATAGCTTTACAGGTGATCTCAAATAAGTTCATTAGGTTGATGTTCATCGATATATGCATTTTTTTACGACAGAGGCAGTTTCAGGTACTTGAAAAGGGGGGATTTCAAAAAGTATGAAAAACGCCTTACTGACAAGTCAATCAAGCAGATATAAATTGCGAATTATAGTATGAAGATGCCGTAGAATAGTTTCTCCCCTTCCAATTTTGGCATAATTTTTACGTCTTGAGTTTCAAGGCGTTGTCCAGGCACAGAAAAAAGGGGGTTAAAACTTGCATAGTGATAACGAATATCCCCTGCGATGTACGGGCAGATAAAACAGATAGTTGGAATGATTACTGGAAAATATGAAAGTCCAGGAGAGGAATAAATACATTTTATTGCAGAGGCGCGCTCAGGAATCGAAAAAAGGGGGTCATATTATTGCAAGGAAGCTTTGATGCAGGGGCCTACAAGGACATAACATACTGCAGTTTTTCCGATGAAAAAAGCACCAGGGGGTCCTTTTTGAAGCATTTGAAGAGAATAGGCGAGCCCAGGTAGGTAAAGCGGGTAACTTATGTGAATTGAAAAATTGCAAGCAAACTAGTAATTGTTGACTAGTTAGTATTTATTACGGGATTTATTTTTTAAAAGGTTTGCACCTCCCCAAATTGATCCTAGATACGCCCTATGATGATTTGGCAGGCATTCAAATTGGAACTATCTATGACCAGTACTGATTTATAATTCCGTGGTAGAAGCATGACTGCTGATCATTATTATTGTATTTTTGGCCTCGCTTTTTCCGTTAACCTGGCACCGCCTAATGGTACAAAAAATATGCTTAATAACTATTTTGTATGATGTACAAATACGAACTATTGCATTTATTCAGCAAAAAGGCCATAAAAAACGTTTGAATTACCTTTTACTTCCCACCCAAATAAGGTGACGCTGCACACGCTATGAATTTTTGCATTTTTAAAATCGCGTCACATGTCAATTTCCTAATCAATATCTATCGATCAATGTTGATTGAATTAAAATCGGTTGATAAACATGGCAGCTGATTGATCAAAATACCTCTAATTTTTTGTATTTTTGACCCCCGTTGGCCCCCGTATTTAAAGATTTATAATATTCGTTTTTTTAGAAATGTAGATTCATGTTAAGGTGAATCGACCACCGTTTGATTTTTGAAAATCGGACGGTTAGATCTCGAGATCTCCGGGGGGGGCGAATATCCCCCCTGCCACTAATAGGGGTAGCCGGGAGCCTGCCACTAATAGGGTTAAAATCCTCGGAATCATCAGTATTTAAAATAAATAGTTGATTTACGTCACATAAAAACTCTGCTCTCTCTGATTGGCCGTGAAGTCAATTAGCAATACTTTGCGCACGCAATGCCTTCACAATGCAAATTCGCATAGGTTAAGAGGCGCGGGACGGTGACAATGGAAAAACAAAAGGAGTATTTAAAGTGTTGTTTGTTCTGGAATGCCCCAATACTTCAATCAAGACAACGGGCAGGCACACAATGGTCTGAATGGGCCGAAGTGTCTTAAATTTTAAAAAAAGACAATGGGAAAACTTTTCATATGATTACCGTCCAACATCGGAACAAGAAAGAAGTGTTGCTTTTTTGCGTTTAACACGAATTTCTTGTCTCATTGAGCTTCCACAAAAACAACAAATGGGGAACAACGGGGCAGTGCTCCAAACACTACTGACATTGACCGAGAGTTGACACATATCCCGATGAAAGAAGAAAATATAAACACCTCTTCACATAACTCCGTGGCTCGCGTTATCTTCGTACGTAAACCAAAGTTCATAGCTACTATTAGCGGATGGTCTAAAGTGATATGGAATCGTCAGTAACGTCATCAAACTTGCATTTACCGATATAAAGGCTGAGTGATTATATAGGTTCAGCAATCATTGCTATACAATTATTATTACTCATCAAACATATTTCATTATCATGTTATGTCGAAATATTCATCTAACATCTACACTGGCGGAGCCAGTCGTCTTTTTTTTTTGGTGGGGGGGGCAAAGCGGTAGGATGCCAAAAAGGTCCATTTTTCCAAAATAGCAGAAACACAGCGGCGCGCAGCGCCGCCAAATTTGACACAACTGTTTGGGAATCACTCACTTTATGTTACATTTTTACCTTACATAATCTCAGGTCGGGTCACCGGGTCACGTCAAGTGACCTCACCTCCAACAAAATCGTAGCCGTTAACAGACAGGGCTTGGCTGATCGACCTGAAAATCACTGCATTAAATCTGGTCAAAAGTATATGTACAAAACGAATAATTATAATATTGTATTTGGTATGTCGGTAAAAGGTAACCTATGGTTAGGTCAATTTCATCACCATAACGTTATGTCAACAGGAAAATATACAAATGCTTTCTTTGCAGAGGATACACATTAGATCAGACCAATTCCATCAAGATCATGTTATCATAGCTCATTCTTGATGACCCAGAAGCAGTTCTTTCTAAGTCAGCTGAGGTCGATCTGAGGTCATAGCGCCCTTCTGTATTACGAGCGAGCGCAGCCGTCGTTTTTTGGGGATGGGGCAAATCGGTGGGAGGCCAAATGAGGTCCATTTTTCCGAAATAGCAGAAAAACAGCGCATCGCAGCGCCGCCAAATCTGACAACTGTTTGGGAATAAATGACTCACATTGTGTTACATTTTACCTTGCATCAAATACAGGTTAAGTCACCGGGTCACGTCAAGTGACCTCACCTCTAAAAAAGTTCGTAGTCGTTAAAAGTCACAGGGCTTGACTGATCGACCTGAAAATCACTGTATTTAATCAGGTCAAAATAACGTACAACACGACTAATTATAATATTGTATTTGGTATATCAGTAAATGGTAGCCTATGGTTAGGTCAATTTCGTGACCACAATGTTATGTCAAAAGGAAAATATACAAATGCTAGCTTTGCAGAGGATACACATAAGATTAGACCAATTCCATCAGGATCATGTTATCATAGCTCATTCTTGATGACCCAGAAGCAGTTCTTTCTCAAGGTCAGCTGAGGTCATCTGAGGTCACTAGCGCTTCTGTAGTAAATGACGCTTTAAAGGAATAAATGAATAAAAAACTGAAGACTTCTACACCTAGTCAAGCACATTAACTTGGCAACTGTCGGCGCACAATGAGAATTTAACCTTGATCAGTGTCTAAGCTTAATTGTTGGCGCTCCAACTTAAATAATCAATGTCCAAGTTAACATTGTGATCTGGGGGTGACTGTGTGTTAATATTTTTATCCTCGAGACCGTTATCTTCGAATAGGCCAAATGAAATCATGATGAACCTGAAGTCACCAAATGACTACAACCTGAAATATTTTTAATATTTGAGACCTAACTATGCACAAGTTCGAAATTTGTGAAACTTTCTGGACTTGTGTGGGTGATTTCCGAATCCGATATTCCTGAAATTGAAAAAAATGGTCCGAATTGTGCTTGTCTTATTTGTATGGAATGTTGGTCTTTATTCACCTGATCTTGCCCGACAATGTGATGAAAAGTGTCAACTTTCGTTTATTGCCACAACATAATTTGTGTTTATACATTTCAAATTCTTATTTTTATAGTGTATATTTACATTTTAAATTTTCCCAAGTTATATGTTTCTAAAAAAATGCAAATAGGAATTAGTGTAGAAAAATGCAAATTACTCTACAGTCTACCACTATCGATCTTATTCTCCAAGGCCAGGTCATGAAACAGAATACAACGAGTGTTGCAACAACACATGAATATGTAGTTTACTCAAGTGCAATTGAAGAATACAAACAGAGTGAGTTATTGTAATTGTCCTGTTATGGTATTAAGATAGGAACTACACTTTGTTAAACTCAAACAACTTTGGAAGAAAATGCACCACGCTCGACATCGAGATGCTCTTACGAATGCCACAACATTGACAACCAACTTTTAGTGATCTGAATTCGCTATACGTGTTTTGATTAATTGTTATCGCCCCACAAACTAATACCTACTTTCCTACTATATCTTGTGTGTCTCTCCGGGAGCGGAGTCTCGATAAGTTATTGTAATTTACCTTTATGACCTCTATTAATACTCAGTATTTAGTGAGCACAAAATGTACTGCAACGACTTTGGTTTCTTGTTTCTCAGCTTTCGACATCTCGTTTGCGCGTCGTCCAAGCCCTTCTTAGTTTTGAGTGGTGAACTTGAAGAGCTCATTTTTGACGCCACCTGACCCAGGAAACCAAATCTCGGCTCTCGAAGACCCACGCTGGCTTCTTTTGTATTACTCTTAGAGTAAGATTGCTTTTTATTTTGTATTGTTTATAATTCTTATCTTTTGAAAATTCCTCCGCATGGATAATTTGTTATATGCCGCTTGAGAGAATTGTAATTTTCGTATTTGATCCATTTATCCCACGTTGTGCCGGGGGCGTTTAGACGCCTTAAGATTTTTCAAAAATAGCGGGAAAACGGCGGCGTAGCACCGACGCTTCTTGGCACAGCTGCTTGGGCATAAACTAGAGGCCATTAATGCAATCAAACATTAACTTGTGTTTACAAATCGTACCTTTTTGGCTAATAGTCATTACAGAACATGGTATATTTGGGTATTAATNCACTGTCCGACGGCTGTCGTCTCAAAAAGAAGCGACGCACCACCAGGCCCTGTGCCCAAAGCCCTGGGTCTAAGACGTTATCACTAGATGGGTTCACAATGTCCAGGCGATAAGACTCATAGCTGTCATATTTAGTCTTAAGCTGAATCGCAGTTACCTCATCAGCGCCCGTCTGCTCCATCACATACTCTTTGATAGCAACCTCACCGGTACCAGGCGGCAGTCGAGACATGAAGATGGAGAGACGCTTCACGGCAGCTACCGCCTTGATTGAGCCGGTTGTCCTGGAGCCGATCACCGTCTTGCTGGTCGCTGACCTCGCTTGGCTAAGGAACTGCACGTGTGCGGGCGACGCGCACTCCGGCAGATAGTGGCAGGCTTTCTGGAGTGCGGGCTTCCGCTCGCTTCCTTCCGATTGGGCGAATACTGTCCACTCGGTGGCGTCAGGTTCAGACAGCAGCGTTGCGGACGACTTCTGAGTAGCTGGGACCAGCTCGTAGACGAAATCTTCCTTGCCAGGTGCTACGGTGAGCCAACGCAGTGTTTTCAGAAGACCGACAGAGGAAACATCAGGTGTCGCTTGTCTGTGCAGTAGCAGACGTCGTAGGGCTTCTGTGGTTAGAGAGAAGCCCCACTTCAACATGCTTTTTTGAAGTCTTCGGCCGTTCACTGTCAGAAATTGTCCTGCACCAAATCCGCTTCAAATTCGCAATTTCCACATCCTGCCGCTGCTGCTTTTGCGCATGAGAGAGCTTGACATCAAGTGCAGTCGATCGAGGATAGGCCGGTAGCTTTGCGAAATATCAAGTGCTACAATTAGGAAGAGTACTCCTATCACACAGTAACCAGCATCTTACAATATCCTCCAATCATGCTTCTTTTCTTGTGCTGGCCACGTTTTGTACCAGCTCTTATTGATTCATCGACATGTTCACATAGAAGATTTTTGCAGAATTAACTTCGCTGTCAGAGAAGTTCTCAGTGACAAGTCGAATCAGGGTGCCATGTAGGTACAGCTGTCGATTTGGCCACATGTAAACACAGTAAGTTTCATTAATGATCAAGGCCCGATGGCGTTGAACCTTACCAAAAAGTGGGTCGCCGTCCAATATTTCAAAAATGTTATTAACTAGGCAAAATACCGAATGAAATTTGTATAATGGCTCGCGGCATTGGAAATTAAATTGCCTTTAGAAACAAAATTTGCTAATTTATAACACATATTCAGTGTGTTGTTAAAACTCCTAGAATATAATCAGTATCTCAGGAGCAAGTTATTTTTCCAACATTGCACTGGCCAAGGGCAGCCATAATAAAGTGATATGGAATCGTCAGTAACGTCATCAAACTTGCATTTACCGATATAAAGGCTGAGTGATTATATAGGTTCAGCAATCATTGCTATACAATTATTATTACTCATCAAACATATTTCATTATCATGTTATGTCGAAATATTCATCTAGCATCTACACTGGCGGAGCCAGTCCGTCTTTTTTTTTTGGTGGGGGGGGGCGGCAAATCGGTAGGGATGGCCAAATAAAGGTCCATTTTTCCGAAACATAGCAGAAACAACAGCGGCGCGCAGCGTCCGCCAAATTTGACACAACTGTTTGGGAATAAATCACTCACTTTATGTTACATTTTTACCTTACATAATCTCAGGTCGGGTCACCGGGTCACGTCAAGTGACCTCACCTCCAACAAAAAAGTTCGTAGCCGTTAACAGACAGGGCTTGGCTGATCGACCTGAAAATCACTGCATTTAAATCTGGTCAAAAGTATATGTACAAAACGAATAATTATAATATTGTATTTGGTATGTCGGTAAAAAGTAACCTATGGTTAGGCCAATTTCGTGACCACAACGTTATGTCAACAGGAAAATATACAAATGCTTTCCTTTGCAGAGGATACACATTAGATCAGACTAATTCCATCACGATCATGTTATCATAGCTCATTCTTGATGATCCCAGAAGCAGTTCTTTCTCAAGGTCAGCTGAGGTCATTTGAGGTCACTAGCGCTTCTGTAATAATAACGTTTTAAATAATAAAGATAGAAACTGAGACCTACACCAGTGTGTTCTTCTCCTCGAGACGCATCATGCGATGGACATCATGAATCATGATGTACCTGAGTCACCAAAATGACCTAAACCTGAAGTCAATTTTTATATATTTTACCTAACCATAGCAAAGTTCCGAAATTTGTGGAGCTTTCTGGGCTTTTTGCGTACAAATAATTGTGCTTTCTTATCTTGTTATGGAATGCTGCTGTTTTCTACCTGATCTTACCGACATTGTAGTTAAAATAACATTCTCATTTTTAACACAATAACTTAGTGTTTATTACATTTTAGTTTTCCATTAATATTTATTTAATATTTCAAATTTCCAAGTTGAATATGAAAAAAGCAATGTCAGGAAATACTTATTCGGCCATGCACTAATATGGTTTTAAGTGCCTTGAAGAAGAAAAACACGATGACGTTAATGCAATTGTCCTGTTGCGTATGTGCGTAATAGGTAGAATTTGTTAAAGAAAAACTTTGGAAGGAAAATGACAGCGTGAATATTAGGTGCTCTCTCGAGCCTCTCATGACTCGAGCCTATTGACAACCAAAATTTTAGGTGATCGCATTTCATATGTGCTTTTGATAAATTGTTTTGTTCCCAACTATCCTACTTTTCTGACATATTTCGTCGTCTCTAGGAGCGGATTTCAATAAGCTTGCTAACAATTTACCTTTATGAACTCTAGTGAACTCAATATTGACCGAAGGCAAAAAAATGACTGCAATGACTTTGGTTGTCTTGCTTCTGAACTTTCGAACGTCTTTCCGCGTCGTCCAAGGCCTTCTAGTTCTTTAGTTGATGGAACTTGAAAGAAGTCAATTTTGACCCCTACCAGGACGGAAATTGTCTCAGAGACTAATCCGGTTACTTTTTTGTATTATTCTGAGTAGCATTGCTTTATTTCGTAATGTCAAATTATTCATCTTTGAAATTCCTCGCATGGAGAAATTGTTATATGCGCTTGGGAGAAATTGTATTTTCGTATTTGAATCCATTTATCCCGCGAACGTGCCGGGGGCGCTTTAGATGACCCTAAGATTCTTTCGAAAATAGAGGTGAAAACGGCGACGCTGACGCAGCACCGTCACTTCTTGGCACAGCTGTCCGGGCATAAGCCAGAAGGCCATTAATGCGATCCGAGCATTACCTTGTGTTTAGAAATCGTAACTATTTGGCTAATAGTCATTACAGATAACATGGTTTTTTTGGCAAATAATAAACAGCGTATTTTTTGCAATTTTAACCAGCTTTCTAGACATTAGACGACTCAAATGTGAAAAAACGAAATTAAAGATCATAGTGAAAACACACCATGAATATCATAGTTTTACTAACACCGTCGTTAATGCCGCCAGATAAAACACGTATTACGTCTAAGTTTTTTTAAAAAACCATTTTGACCGATTTTATAGTCGTTTCTCAAGGAGGTAAAATTCAACAACGAAATGATGGAACAGATTTCCCCTCCCCCCTTCCTACCAGCGGGGCAAGAGGTTGAACACATTCACTTCAGCCTTGAGGGGGGGGGGCTTATATGTTAGCATTCAGGAGGACCAGTCTGACCTACAGAGAACCTGATCTTGTCCTACCATGCACCTGCTCTGACCTTTTTGACGAGACCTGTTAGAGGCAGTAGCGTCCAACCAAGATAGACAGAGGTCCAATGTATTGCTGAGTAGTGGGCCCTTTCCACCCTTCGACCGAGCCCTTGAATCCGCCATGTCCTCCATCCTGAATCCACCATCGTGATATTCATGTCGTATGTTGGTGTCTGCTTCAAAACATAACCAAATCACCTTAATTTTTGTAAGAGGGTTTTACTTTTTGTTAAACCAATAGAGCAGCAAAATGTGTGATTATATTTTTCCTTAACAGCTTTCATTCGACCCTCGAAGTTAAAATACTATCTCCTGGCAATTGACTATGTTTCTTGTTGTGATGACATAACGGTAGGCAGAAAAACAGTCTATCGTGATAAAATGTACTTGCTTTCACTTTTGTCAATGCACAAATATATCATATACAGCGTCGACATATATTTCAGTACATTGAGCACGTCATAGAGGAAACATGTAGACTAGCACGAGAGACACAGAATAACTTAGCGAATGACTGCAGCATACTTGGCGATGCATATATCAGGTACGAACACTTTGCCCTACTTTTCCGACTCTTTGGACCAAAGAATCGAAAACCTTAGCGACATTTCGCACACTGAAAGACTTTTGACCACATGTAGGTCTTCGTTCTTTGCTTCTTGGTCCTTTAATAAGCAGACCTGTAGAGGGGAGCGGCCTTGTAAGTGGGATTGTAGGCGGGCTTGTAGGTGGGCTTGTAGGCGGGCTTGTAGGCGGGTTTGTAGGCGGGCTGGTGGTAGGCGGGAGCGGCCTGAGGGCTGGGCGTGGGTGCTCGGGTACTGGGCGTAAAGCCTCGTACGAGACCTCAGCGTTTTGTAACCGCCGTCCAGTGGTCGGCGTAGTACTTGACGGCTGGGTTACGGCCGTCGGGGCAGCACGACGCTGTACTGGCCCTCAACGTTGCCGCCGTCGCTGGGTTCCTTCTTGGCGAACTTGGGCGCCGTTAGTGCGGGTCGGTGCACGGCCGTAAGTCGTAGGCGCCCCCTTACCTGCAACAAAAGCAGCCCATTTACTGATTGTTTTGCTAGTGTTGTTGCATTAAATTGAATGAGACTGACAATGGGTTCTTTTCTCGTATTAAAAATACAAGCAATCAGCGTTGCGTTTAAATTCGTAAGTTCATATTACGTACGGTGTTTTGGCGTCGTAGTCTTCGTGTCCGTAGCTTCTTGGCCGTGCTGAGCGGCAGCCACGGCGGCGAGGGCGGCAATCAGAAGGAACTGCGCGATACAGACATATTAGTGTCAGTAGGGTGCATGTGTGCAACACGCCATAGTCATGTGACATGGATAGAGTCACCAGAGACGCTTTGGACTAAACAATAAACATGATAGGTCGAAACGGTTATACCGTCATTTTAGCAACGGTTTGCATGGCAACTTAGGTAGCTTTTAAACAAATCAAAACATAAGCGGCGGAACAGTTCTGGGTAAGGGGGACACTTCGAATCGCGATTATATGGGGTTATATATAATATACATACGTAATATGCAAAATACATGTACTTTATACATGAGACTCAGTAATTTAAGGAGGAACGGTGCTCCGGTGACCCACCGTCCTCCCCCGTTCCGCCGCTTATGAATAGAAGCATTACCTTAGATAGTAGATGTTTTACGTTATTGCATTTCCCTTTAACGTTTTTGCATTCCACAAATATTGTTAAACACACTTTGGAATATACCATCAAATTTTCTGACCACTACCGGTGAATCCGTTCATGTCACGTTTACCACTGAACATAACGTTCGTCAGATGAAAATGGACGGCTTAATGTCCTGGCAACCAGACCACAGTTGTTCCACAGACACAGCGAGAGCCCCGCTGTTGGCCTGCCTACCTTCATGTCTTGGTGGACTGTGAGTTCTGCGTTGGAACTGTGCAGATTGGGTGGGGTGGCCGCCGTTCTATTACGGCCTCCCGCGGTGCCGCCAAGGCCGCCTCCAGGCAGGTCAACACCGACCTACTGCGGACCTCGGAGCATTCAACGTTCGACAGCTGCAGGTCCATGACAGGGTCCACAGACAGCGGAGGGAGGTATCTACGGTCACGGGAGCAAGGCTTGATCGAGAACCTTGCATTACTTTATCGTGGAGTCTCCTCAGGTGTGAGGCCGAAAGTATGCAATCAAACATGAATATATTCGAAAAAATGTCTGAATATCTATAAATAACTGCTCAAAAAAGCTGTTAAAGAAAAATAGAAAATGGACTAGTTGCAGGTTACCTAATTCCCGTTTTTATCAAATTAGAATCAATAGCAAATGAATGCAAAGTATGTTTTAACCTTGTTACTTGCCTATTAAAATCCTCGGAATCATCAGGTATTTAAAATAAATATGCTGATTTACGTCACATAAAAACTCTGCTCTCTCTGATTGGCCGTGAAGTCAATTAGCAATAGTTTTGCGCACGCAATGCCGTCACATTTCACAATGCAAATTCGCATAGGTTAAGAGGCGCGGGACGGTGACAATGGAAAAACAAAAGGCCGTATTTAAAGTGTTGTTGTTCCGGAATGCCCCGAATACTTCAATCAAGACAACGTGCAGCACGCAATGGTCTGAATGGGCGAAGTGTCTTAAATTAAAAAACAAACAAAAAGAACACGGGAAAACTTTTCAATGATTACCGTCCCAATTATCGCGAACAAGGAAAGAAGTGTGCACTTTTTGCGTTTTAACCACGAATTTCTTGTCCTCTCATTGAGCTTCCACAAAAAACAACAAATGGGAACAAACGGGGGCAGTGCCCCAACATTACTGACATCGACCGAGAGTGACAAAATATCCCCGAGAAAAAGAAAATAATAAACACCTCTTCACATAACTCCGTGGCTCGCTTTATCTTCGTGCGTAAACCAAAGTT
This sequence comes from Semibalanus balanoides, assembly GCA_014673585.1. Lineage (NCBI taxonomy): Eukaryota > Metazoa > Arthropoda > Thecostraca > Balanomorpha > Balanidae > Semibalanus > Semibalanus balanoides. Next base: position 76,075 of record VOPJ01012589.1, read on the forward strand.
CAAAGCTACTATTAGCGGATAGTCTAAAGTGATATGGCATCGTCAGTAACGTCATCAAATTTGCATTTACCGATATAAAGGCTGCTTGATTATATAGGTTCAGCAATCGTTCGTATACAATTATTATTATGCATCAAACATATTCTTATCATGTCTATGTCGAAATATGTCATTCTAGCATCTACACTGGCGGAGCCAGCCGTCTTTTTTTGTGGGGGGCAAAATCGGTGGGAGGCCAAATAAAGTCCATCCCAACAGCAGTAAGCACCAGCAGCGCGCAGCGCCGCCAAATTTGACAAGCATAAACACTCACTTTATGTTTACATTTTTACCTTACATAATCTCAGGTCGCGTTCACCGGGTCACGTTCAAGACCTCACCTTCAAAAAAAAAAGTTCGTATGCCGCTTAAACAGATGGCTTGGCTGATCGGACCTGAAAAATCACTGCATTTTAATCTTGGCTCAAAAAGTAGGTACAAAATACGTAATAATATAATGATTGTATTTGGTATGCGGTATATATAAAAGTAACCTATGGTTAGGCCAATTTCGTGACCACAACGTTATGTCAACAGGAAAATATACAAATGCTTTCTTTGCAGAGGATACACATTATATCAGACCAATTCCATCAAGATCATGTTATCATAGCTCATTCTTGATGACCCAGAAGCTTATCGACCTCAGCTGACCTTTCTCAAGGTCAGCTGAGGTCATCTGAGGTCACTAGCGCTTCTGTAATTACGAGCGAGCGCAGCCGTCGTTTTTTGGGGATGGGGCAAATCGGTGGGAGGCCAAATGAGGTCCATTTTTCCGAAATAGCAGAAAAACAGCGCATCGCAGCGCCGCCAAATCTGACAACTGTTTGGGAATAAATGACTCACATTGTGTTACATTTTACCTTGCATCAAATACAGGTTAAGTCACCGGGTCACGTCAAGTGACCTCACCTCTAAAAAAGTTCGTAGTCGTTAAAAGTCACAGGGCTTGACTGATCGACCTGAAAATCACTGTATTTAATCAGGTCAAAATAACGTACAACACGACTAATTATAATATTGTATTTGGTATATCAGTAAATGGTAGCCTATGGTTAGGTCAATTTCGTGACCACAATGTTATGTCAAAAGGAAAATATACAAATGCTAGCTTTGCAGAGGATACACATAAGATCAGACAATTCCATCAGGATCATGTTATCACTCATCTATGACCAGAAGCAGTCTTTCTCAAGTCAGCTGAGGTTCATCTGAGGTCACTAGCGCTTCTGTAATAATGACGCTTTAAAGAATAATGATAAAAACTGAGACCTACAACCTAGCCAACAATTAACTTGGGCACTGATCGGGCACAATGAGATTTAACCTTGATCAGTGTCCAAGTTAATTGTTGGCGCCATTAAGTTTAAATCAGTGTCCAGTTAATTGTTGGCTGGCGACCACTTGTTTTTATCCTCGAGACGTATCTTCGAATAGGCAACATGAATCATGATGAACCTGAGTCACGAAAATGACTACAACCTGATTTTTTTTTATATTTGACCTAACCATGACACAGTTCCGAAATTTGTGAAACTTTCTGGACTTTTTGCGTCCGAAACCAAATTCTGAAATTGAAAAAAATGCGTCCGAATTGTGCTTTCTTATTTGTATGGAATGTTGGCTCTTTTTCACCTGATCTTGCCGACATTGTGATGAAAATCTCACTTTCGTTTTCCTCACAATAAATTAGTGTTTATGACATTTCAATTTTATTTTTATATTTATTTAACATTTTAAATTCCCAAGTTATTTTTTTTCTAAAAAAAATGCAAATAAGAATTATTAGAAAAATGCAAGTTAACTCTACAGTCTACAACTATCGATCTTTATTCT
>VOPJ01012590.1:0-84496 GCA_014673585.1 Semibalanus balanoides
TGAATGCGGCTCTCCCTATTTCAGCGTATTCTGGCCAATGAGAACATCATCTATTACCAGTAAGACGCGGCGAAGGACGAGCGAGCCCGTAGAAACCCGATAGCAAGGAAATTGGTCTGCTGTCATCTTAACTCCATTTACCTTGGCCTTTTTGCGTTGAAACTGATTTGTTATTATTATTTACCTATTTAAACTTTCGCCATCACTCTGTTTAGTTACTCAGTGTTGTGATCTCAAACCACACACCAAATGTCAGCTTTATCGGTCCAGCCGTTTCTGAGTTACGGAACAGGGTGCGTGCACTGTGTTGTGCGTGTGTACACGTGCAGTGTGATCCAGAGTTTAACTTGTGCAACATTGCCAGTGGTGTGGTCTCAAACCACTCTCCAAATCTCAGCTTTAAGGAAATAGTTCACCTTGATTTTTTTTTTCAAACACAATTTGATTATATTTTAAAATACTACTTCTTTTCATAATGTCAAAAACAGCCATACATCGCGCCGATTCAGGACAGAATGACGTAAATGATTAATTTAATCAAAACTATATGCGTACTCTCCGCAACGTCAAACGCGGCTCAGCCAATCAGATTCGAAATGTATAGTTCGCGTAAGATTACTGTACAGCTCTGCCCAGGCGTTGTGAGGCCCACAGTAGCTCTGCCCAGGCGTGTAGAGGCCCACAACCTTTGACAAAAAGTTAAATTATATTCGGCTGGAGAGCCCTTTCAGCCCAGAAAATTGCAGTTAGGCATTTTTTCAACTACTGGCTACAACTGCTATCTCAGTTCAAAACCCATGTTGAAGGTGAACTATTTCCTTTAACCCGCAAGTTACGGGGGGGGATTTTTTGTCCCCTTTCCCGTTATTTGGCAATATCTCCTAAACCGACAGCAGTATCGTCAACAAGCTTTCCGTACCTGTTCTCACATCATTTTTACTCTTGTTAACCGAAGGAAAAAGATAAGGTCATGATAGGTCAACCGGGGATGACGTCAGAGTGAGTTCATGTTCTGCTGTTTTTGTTACAAAATAAGGTTTTGCGGACAACGCTATCAAAAGTGCAATTGTTAAGATCAATTCAATTTGTAATATCAATCGGCTGATATTGGACTTAGCTGTTAAACTTCTTTCTCGGATTTTCGTTTTTATTTTAAATGCAACATTTCTAGAAATCCAAATGTAATTTTCCTTTTGGCAAAATTTCACACGAAAACCAGAATTGTCCCAAAACCGGAATATATGTGATCAAGACGTGACCGGTGAATATGTGTACAAATTTAAAGTCGATATTGTCAAAAAATGTCTGACTTATGATCTTTCAAAGACAAAAATCGACCGCTTCTTCAACATTAACCATGAAAAATGGATTTCCTTTTTTGCTTTTCACATCTAATGTTATGAATCAAACATTTTTTAGGGTCATTTTTCGCTTTCTAGAGGAAAAAAAATCATATAAATATGTGTTACAACGCCTAATGACCATAATCTGCAGTTTGACTTTGTGACCTCGGATGACTTTGACCTGACTTAAGGTCATCAACAGCTTAGAATGATACTTAGAAGTGGCAGACACACAAATCACACCGATTTATAAACTGCTTATGCGCTTAATATCGCATTTTTGCGCGACCATTTCATCCATCAAGACTTGTATTACAGTTAAACATTTTGTATTTGACGTGACCTGTGACGTCATCGGTGACCCTGAGGTAAAAAATATTAGGTTTCCTTCAATAAATTTTACAAGATTATCGAATTCCGTTTGAATTTTAAAATCAAACCAGTAGTTCTGGAGATCCGAGGGGGCAAAAATAGATCCTCCCCCAGTAAGTCGCATTATGGAACATACCCCTGTAAGTTGCGGGATTATCGGTCCAGCCGTTTCTCAGTTATAGCAGGATAACGTTTTCTGACACCCCTGATGCGGCACGCGCCATGCTAACCACTCACGTTAGAGTACATAACATAATTGAATAGGGTATCCGATGGCGAGGACCGCCTGTCAATCGGATGCGGGATTCCAAAGATATAAGCTTCTGAAAAACGCTACGGTCGGGCCGGGTCGGGTCGGCCGCTTATATGTGTGAAAAATTACGTATTCAGTGAGGACTCTCGTAACTAGACGATACGCGAACTGTCTTACTGTAAAACGTGCATTCTACAAGAGAGTAATCATTATGCATCTATCTTCAGCCGTCATTATGCTGACATGAGCTGAAGTTATTTATTTATATCACGATCTATAATGATTCCGCTAAAAATGTCAATATTTCGCAATAATGTCTTGAGTGGTTCTGAGACTCAGGAGTGGTTATCTCAGCCGGAGGGTACTTGTTATGCCTTAGAAACTTCATCCGGTTATGAAAAGATGGAAATTCATAGATTATGATCCGTAGTTCGGTATTGTTTTTAGTGGTTTTCGGAAGATAAAATTGCCCGCCGAGTGTGGATTTCCTAACATTTGGATGACGATATTTGTGTGGCGTAAAACGGATTAACATTTGGAAGTTCCTAATTCCCATGGTATCCAACAGCTGTCAATAGTTGTTATTGTGATTCTCATGGCTGAGTGATTTTTCCAGTCTGTCACGTCAGCGGTTTTCTGAAAAAGTCCCTGCTGGGCCCCATGTCACGTCGTTCATTCCCGGCTAATCCCCACTCTTCGTGCCGTGTTTGTGGCGACTCGGCCTGTGCTCGGCTGCCTCACTGACCCAAATCGGCCCTGTTTTTTTGCTGCTGCGGAGGGTCGAAATTTGTTCGTTCATGTCTCAACTCCGTCACACCCCGACTGTTTGGTGGGACTGCCCAAATATGGCCTTGGTAGTGTTCTACCGTCGACCGCAAGACATGCGCCGATTAGAACGCCTGCTTTCAGGGCATGGACTCCAGGCATCTGAAATGTTTCCATCCAGTTGTGGGTGTTGTTCTGTTTCAATCAGGTGTGGCTCTTCCCACTCATTCACAGGAGCGGCACCACACCGACACGTGTTCCGTCAGCCAATGCCCGCATCCTGAGGAGCTTCACGGCGCCCTTAAGTCCACATCATCATTATCATCCTAAGCAGCTGCCTCGCGCCTTGTCGTTTCAGGTGACGAACCAATGTGACGCGCCGCTCGAGTTCGCCGTCGAGCTGCTGCCGGCGCCGCCGCTGTTGCCTGTCGACCCCGACGCCAAGCCGCGCGGCTCCCCGCCGCGGACGGAGCGACGGAGCGGACGGCGGGAGCCGGAGCCGGAGCCGGAGCCGTCAGTGTGGGCGGTGTCGGCTCCGCGGCTGGCGGTGGAGCCGTACCGCGCGGCCACGCTGGAGATCCAGCTGACCCCCACCGAGGAGGCGCTGTATGAGGCGCAGGTGGTGCTGCGCTTGTTCACGAGGTTGGATGAGGTAGTGTTCACGGCGACAGGGAAGACACCGGGGTATAAGGCGCCGAAACCGGAGAAAAAAGGCAAGAAGGGAAGGGAAAAATCGCCCACGAAGGAGGGAAAGAAGAGTGCAGGGAAGGGTGGTAAAGGAAAGAAGAAGAAGAAGTAGTAGGTATGTCTGGGAAAGTGTGACATTGTGATAAATTGCAGTAATCATGTTGAATAAGTTTATTAGTATTTGTCCATGGTCTTTAGCGACTTATTAAATTTGTCCTGTTCTTTAAAGTGATGTGCTGAACGCAAATGCATCGAACGTCTTCCATGTATCTGCAATTTGAATTTGGCATTATAGTCGTATATTGGAGCATGAAGGACGTCGCCAGTAATTGTACGATACTATCAAACACTGACACCAAAACCCATCTATTCAGTATTCACGATTCACAGCTATAATTTGTTTAGAAAAACGATGCGTAGTGATAAAACTCGCAACAAACTATATATGACGGGGTTTCGGATTCTTGATCGGTTTTGCGGACATGGGTGTACAAAAGTAAACACGCGTCAGTTTCAAAGCAATCTTGACAAACTTGGCGTAAAAATGCTGGAAATGAAGTGGACTTTCATTTTCCATCTTCAAAAGTTACATGTTTTTACTCTATGAATATATTACATGTTACATGTATGAGTATGAATAGTTCAGCGTAAAGGACGAAAAAATTGAGAAAAAAATCAGGGTAAACGATATTTGGTCGCCCAACTTCGAAGAGCCGTAGCACTACAACTATGCCTTTGGCGGAGTTTGCGCTATGCTCATTCTCTTGTTCATTCCATTGGCCTTCAGAGAATATCGGTTTCAATTTTGTCCTCACATCCTATTTAAAATCTGCGTTGGATCTTAGCCGATCTGACTAGAGTAAAAACTGTATTCAAATAGGCCAATTTAGTAACAATTTTCCATAACACCATACAACACTTATCCGGGATATAAATAATAATTAAATATGGATCGAGATTGCGCAAAGGCTTAGGAACAAAATGGTGCCATGGTCAATCTTCTGCGAGCTATATTGGCGGTGCAATCAATGGTTTAGTACTCGCGTGTTATTGTTGACCTCAATTTGTAAAAAAAAACACAGTTTTTACTATACGCGTTAAATCGACTAGAAAACCCATAGCTATTGTACCTGAACATCCTGTCTACAGATCTTATTGGTTTTCCCGCCGATTTAACGCGCTTTGTAAATGAAAACTGTTTTTACAAGGCAACCGCACGCAGACGAAAAGTGATTAGGGAGGATAAAAAATATCCCTTGCTATTTTCGATTCCAGATACGAGTTCCTCATGACAAACTATCTCGGATAGGTTGTTTTTGCTGTTAAACAAAAACATCGATTTGGTGTTGGTTTTGGCCACGAAACCGGTCAAGAATCCGAAACCCTGTCATATATAACTTAACTAGATTTTGTAGTCCCATGTCCAGGCTTAGTTTAGCTAGGCCACGCTGAAATCGGTCTAGCTGACGTTCCCCAAGCCTGCGGATTCCGGCTGGCCTTGTGAACTAGCTGAATCTCAATCTGTTATTGTGCCGTGTGCGTAGCGAGTTGAATTGGGTCGCGCTAAGCTGTCAGGCTGGGTGTTGTATGACCGTAGTAGACGGTGCGCCACAAACCCCAACCAGCGTCATCATCAGTCTGGCAGATACGTAAAGATGAAGAGATGATCCCTGGAAAAGACACTCTGCGAAGGTTGTTCCGACCACATGACCTACTAGCCGATATCGACTCAAAAGAGCCTGGTAAGTCTCTCGTTCTGCGATCCTCTCGGAAGGGTAACGAGGGATAATACAAGATGTTTTCGTGAATCTCGCGACCGTGAACGCAGTCCAAAGACGACTGAACGAGCGCGACCATTTAATCACGGCGATTTTGTGGTCTGGGAAGCCATGCCACTGCACGTTGGTTAATAATCCCACGGTACTTTGAGCCAAACCCAGCGGTATGACTCAGAAACCGATCGATACCGGCTGTAGGGACATCGATGGGTCCACCGATTGCGAAAACAAACTCAGCGAGCTGGCTTAACGCATTCGGGTGATACTTTTCCATTGGTTTCTTGGAGTGGCGGTGATTGGGTGCAGTGGCTTAAAGATTAAAACAGACGTAATTACGCTCGAAGTTTCGAAGTTTTGTGCTTGTTTGTGATTACGAAGATAAGCACGCGAAAAACGCGATTTGATCAGCCATGCGAATATTTGCTTGTGAAGCTATGACAAGCGGGGGAAGGAAATTGGATATGTTTTATGAAGCTTAATAATATGCGCTATACTATGAGGTATTATGAGAAATCGAGCTATTTATTTGTTAGACAGATTTCCGAGATGCTCGGAAAATGAATTAAGTCCATGCGCATCCTCAGATTTAGTCATCGCCACATCGCACAGTTAAATAACACTTCAGCGGCTTTTTATGGGTCATATGGTTATCTTTGGAATCTTATCGCTGGCTGTGTCCGTAACTGTTGGTGTTATTGCTTTCCATGGTTAATTGCCGACCTTCGCAAATTATTTATAAATGCGATCATGCATTGAGGTTCTCTTCCACTAATGGCGGCAGAAGAGGTGGGTCTGACTGCTCTTCATCTTCGGATAATTTCAACATAATTCCTATGACTGTTGATGGTGGTAAGAGTCAGATTGAAAGGCGATTGCCCCCTCCCCCCCCCCTCTCCTCCAATCCTCGGTAAGACTCCGCCGCCGCTGTCACCCATCACTCTCCACCTGAAGGCTACATGATGGCCACTGTCACCCATCACTCTCCACTGAAGGCTACATAGATGGCGCTGTCACCATCACTTCCACCTGAAGGTGCTACATTGTGGGCCACTGTCACCATCACTCTCCACCCTGAGGCTACATGATGGCCGCTGCTCAACCCATTCACTCTCCACCCTGGAAGGCTACATGATGGCCGCTGTCACCATCACTCTCCACCTGAAGGCTACATGATGGCCGCTGTCACCCATCACTCTCACCTGAAGCTACATGATGGCGCTGTCACCCATCACTCTCCACCTTGAAGCCTACATGATGGCCCCATGTCACCCATCACTCTCCACCTGAAGGCTACATGATGGCACCTGTCACCCATCACTCTCCACCTGAAGGCTACATGATGGCCACTGTCACCCATCACTCTCCACCTGAAGGCTACTTGATGGCCTGTACCATCACTCTCCACCTGAAGGCTACATAGATGGCCACTGTCACCATCACTTCCTCGCACGCTGCAGGTACATGATGGCCACTGTCACCCATCACTCCTCCACCTGAAGGCTACATGATGGCCACTGTCCACCCAATCACTCCTCACCTGAAGGCTACATGAGGCCACTGTCACCCATCCACTCTCCACCTGAAGGCTACATGATGGCCGCTGTCACCCATCACTCTCCACCTGAAGGCTACATGATGGCCGCTGTCTCACTAACGAACCTCCGGCTTGACGATCGCTCATAGCTTTACGATTACCCACGTACCGTTAGGGGAAAGCATTTTAAAAAATAGTCCAAATGCTTTGTAGGGATCGCTTTCTGAGGTCAGGACCCGCGCTAAGCAGAGCTTGTTGCGCTGGTCCTGACCTCACCACCCGATCGCGCAATTCCTGTTGGCCGGCATTATTTAGCATCGACGACCTTCCAAAGCACCCTCTCCTACGTGTGGCATAGTGGTTTAGTCAGTATCACTACGATCCGTCTCGGGTCGTTCGGCACGCTGCCGGTACTGGCGCAGTGCCGGCGCGGCACGTCGTCGGTCAGACCTCACCGCCGTCCGCCGGCGCGACCCTGCAGGTGCCGGCCACTGCCCGTCCACGGCCGGTGGACCACGAAACGACGACACGCTACCCCGAGCACCGATCACCGCCCACCGCCGCCGCCGCCGCCGGAGCCGCTGGAGAGGCAACCGCAGCTTGCGAAACCGGCCGGGACGGTGCGCTGCCTCTGGAGGCTGCAGGCACCGTCCAGCGGCGGCGGCCGGTCGCGACTGGTCTGCTCGGCTGGCTCAGGTCAGTGAAGAGGAAGGCGGAGGGAGCTGGCTGGGAGCCGCTGCCGCCGCCGCCGCAGTCGTGAGCCGACCGTCCGAGTGAGAAGAGGGACCACTACGCCGCAGTCATGCAGACAGGAGGGAGACAATGTGCGCGCGCAGGTGAGATGGGCAGACAACACCAGGGGAGCTGGGCAGACAACACCAGGGGAACTGGGGAGACAACACCAGGGTAACTGGGAACAACCACTCAAGGGGAGCTGGGGAACAAACACCAGGGGAGCTGGCGAGGACAAACACCAGGTGAACTGGGGAAGATAACTCACCAGGCGGGAGCTGGGGACGACAACACTAGGGGAGCCGCGGCCAGGGGACAACACCATGGGAGCTGGGGAGACAAACACTTAGGGGCGAGCTGGGAGACAACATCCCAGGGGGAGCTGGGCAGACAAACACCAGGGGAGACAACACCCAGGGGAAACTGGGGGAGACAAACACCAGGGGAAACGGGGAGGACAAACCAGGGAAACTGGGAGACAAACACCAGGGGAACTGGGGAGACAACACCAGGGTAACTGGGGAGACAACACCAGGGGAGCTGGGGAGACAACACCAGGGGAGCTGGGCAGACAACACCAAGTGAGCTGGGGAGACAACACCAAGTGAGCTGGGGAGACAACACCAGGGAAGCTGGGGAGACAACACTAGGGGAGCTGGGGAGACAACACCAGGGAAGCTGGGCAGACAACACCAGGGAAGCTGGGGAGACAACACCAGGGAAGCTGGGGAGACAACACTAGGGGAGCTGGGGAGACAACACTATGGGAGCTGGTGGTGGCTGCGCCGCGCTGGGGGGACTGATGTTAGTATGTGTCGCTAGTACCAAACATATAGTGATGGGTGGTAGTAGTCCTAGTCTCTTTGTTTTAAATGTGTGTTCTAATCAATTGATGTTTAGAATACATTTAGTTGCATAATTTTAAATTATATTTACTTAAATTTGTGATAGCTCTTGATCTGTATAAGCCGCATTTCACCGGCTTCAAGGTGCTGCGTATTAAAGTATATTGCCTAAGATTTTTCCACGATGAAGCGAATGCCAGTTTTTCGGAGTGGCAGATGGTTATGTCAGTTTCGTGAGAAACCAGAGGTCCCTGAAGCACACCCTTATCGCCGCTGTGTCGTATGCCTGCAATATTTTGCAATATCCACAAATTTGCACATAGTGCAATCTGACCTTTGGACACTCATCGGCCCATATACATACACTGTGCACTCAGGTGTTAGTGTGCACGCCATATCCTGTGGATCCCGGATCGGGTCTGTGCCGAGGTCTGAGTCTGTGATCCACAGGGTCGAGGTCTGTGTCGAGGGTCTGTACTGTGACCCGAGTCGGGTCTGTCTGTGACTCCGGGTCGGGTTCTGTGCCGCGGTCTGTCATGATGATCGCCGGGAGGTCGGTCTGTGCTGGGTCTTCTGTGAAGTAGGGTCTGTGCCGGGTCTGTATGTGATCCCCGGGGTCGGGTCTGTGCCGGGGTGTCTTGATCCCGGGGTCGGGTTCTGTCGGTCTGCTGTGCACCCCGAGTCGGGTCTGTCTGTGACTCCGGGTCGGGTATGTTGCCGGGCTGTTCTTGATCCCTGTCGGGTCTGTGCTGGTTCTGTCTGTGATGTAGGGTTCTGTGCCGGGGTCTGTATGTGATCCCGGGCTCGTTCTTGGCGGTGGGTGTTGTACCTTTGATCCCGAGGTCGGGTCTGTGTCGGGTCCTGTCTGTTGACCCGAGTCGGGTCTTGTCTGTGACTCCCGGGTCGGTCTGTGCCGGGTCTGTCTGTGATTTTCGAGGTCTGTGCCGGGTCGTCTGTGGAACACCCCGGGTCGGGTCTGTTGCTGAGGTCTGTCTGTTGATTCCACGGGGTTAGCGGGTCTGTCACTGTGACCCCGCGGTCGCGGTCTGTGTCGCGTCTGCTGTATCTAGACTCCCGGGTCGGGTCTGTGCTGGGTCTGTCTGTGATGTAGGGTCTGTGCCGGGTCTGTATGTGATCCCGGGTCGGGTCTGTGCCGGGTGTGTCTTTGATCCCGGGTCGGGTCTGTGTCGGGTCTGTCTGTGACCCGAGTCGGGTCTGTCTGTGACTCCGGGTCGGGTCTGTGCCGGGTCTGTCTGTGATCTCGGGTCTGTGCCGGGTCTGTCTGTGATCCCGGGTCGGGTCTGTGCTGGGTCTGTCTGTGATCCCGGGTCGGGTCTGTCTGTGACCCCGGGTCGGGTCTGTCTATGACCCCGCCGGCGCGCACAGTGTGGCCAAACACCAGTTTAGCCTGAATTTATTCGTAGTGCCTGTCGTTTTCGCTGAAAATGATTACAGATGACTTTTAGCGATTAAACTTACTTACTAATTAAGCTTTATGCACAACAATTGCTCGATTCGTGCGCACTGAGCGGGATCCAGAAACGTGGGATTTGGGGGGCTTAATTTCAAAAAGTTCAACAAATTTGAAAAAACTCAATTGGATTAGCTTATGTGTACGTTTATTGAAAGGTTTTAAGCAAAACATGCCTTAATTCAAAGTTAATTAAGGATTCCTTCTACAGTTGAAGTGTGTCAAATTTTTCGCCCATTTTCAGGCGACATGTGGAAAGGGGCTTAAAGCCTCTCACCACCCCCCCCCCCCTTGGATCCACTAGCGTTCGTGGCAAGACTTTTATGGTTCCTTTGCGTGAATATCAATGGTAATAATTCGTAAATTCATCGAATTGAAGCTGTGTTGATGACCGTTATCAAATGGTAAAGGAGTTCTTGACTTTGTTTTACAACCAGAGTTTGGCAATTTAAATTGCCGGTTTTCCTAATCCCTGCAGTTGGCTGAAAAAAAAAGGAAGAACATACATTATCCAAAGAGAGGATAAATTGTCTCTTATTAATGTCACACATCATGACACAACCAATAACAACAACATGACGAAAATCTAATAATCATCGCTGCACAATACGCTCACTACCACCTCGGCGCTAACTGCTGCTGATACATCAGCTGCAGCTAGAGAAGTGTCTCACAAGTATGTAGGTAGCAAGCTGACAGCCTGCAAAAATAAGAGCGGGTATCTGGTTAGAATCAGCTGCTGCGTTGACTCATGATTCAGGCTGCGAAGACGTTCTGCCAAGCGAAGGGCGCAGCGGGCCGCCCGGCAAACGTGTTTCGTCGCCGTTGAAGTTTCCACTGCCTTCCGCCCAGCGGCTCAGTCAAGGACTCGAGCAGACCACCATTCGAGCGTTCTGACGGCCCTCTATTCACCTCATTCTGCCACTGCTGATGTGTTCCATGCTCTTTTCACACACTGGAAGCCGGATATACTCAGTAAGAGGAGGCAAATCGAAGCACTAAATCTCAAGTAGTGCAGCGTCTCTGGCATACTCCAGGCACCAGGGGATTTATTGTTTGGTTGAACGCGGGCCGTCCGGCGGCAGCTGCCCAGGGTACGACTTGAAGTTCTTCAGCTGGGAACCACACATGCTACAACCTCAACTACAACCCCAATGTCTTACACACACTACACGAGAAAGGAACAACTCCAAAGACTACTCGAGTAGCTGCATCCAATTGAACCACGTTAACAAGCAAAAAGGCCTTCTGCCCATATGATATATGTTAATCTTGACCTCTTCTTTCGATGTGGGCAGGCCCGAGACCTGCACGGCGCCGCCCCAAGCTGGGTCGAGGGTCACGGCCAGCCAAGGCACGTACGCGAACAAAGATTCAGAGACTGAATTGAGCGGCGGGAAGGCAGGTTGGGGAGGGCAACATTGATCATCGACCACTATGCAGAAAAAAGTACGCTGCAAAGTTCAAATCGTTAGTATTTTTTCTTGAGCCTTTTGAAGTCTCGTTATGTCTTTTTCTATTTCCTTTGCCAAAGTACTATTCTCAAAAAACGCAATTTATTTAAGGATTCCTATTAGCAAGTATAATTTCAAATATTAACCACAGGAAAAGCATATAATAAACAGCTTCAGATATATTCCTAAATGAGTTTCTGCAATCTGAAATATGATTAAGCCTCGTTTTCCCAAATTAATTATCCGGGAATGCGACAGCGCCTAGCCGCGTTATGAAAAAACAGGGAACTTATTTTTCGCTACACAGCGCGGTTAATGAGGAAAGGATGAATGTGAGTGCACTTTGAACAATTAGTATAGCCCATAAAACGTTAAAAAGGCCAAAATGATACGTCAACGATACACTTTGGACATTTTCCCCATCCCAATAAAGTGGAGCATCGTAGGCATGCAATATCAGAAATCAGGTTTTTGAATAAATTCAGGCTAAACTGGCATTCGGCCACACTGTGCGGCGGTCAGCTGACCTCACCATGCCCCTCTCTCTCTCTCTCTGTGGTCACCAGCGCTGCTGCTCGTGCTGGCCACTTCAGCCGCCGGATTAATCCTCAAGACGCCGAACCCGCTGCTCGACCTCAACGACCACCTGCTGACGGTGAGCGGGTGACGTCAGCTGACGTCGACTCACGTCACTGGCCGTGTGTTGACTGACGTGTGTCTGTGATTGACATTGCCTGGCTGTGCATTGACCCAATCGTAACTCAAATATGGTGGGACTGACGGTTATAATTATGTTGCGATGCTATCTGTGATTTAGTCAAAAGTGTGTGGTGATTTATTTTATGACGTATTGTTTTAGTTCGTCATATAGGGCTGACTCCTGACTCCTGACTGACTCTAGCTTGACTCGTTGGTGTGAGTTTTGACTGCAATGTGAATCTATCATGACTCTGGTGTGACACACATCCAGTTATCGTCCTGAGTGATTCTGTCGCCACGCTGTCGATGTCGTGGATATGACTGAGGTCTGGCATGACCCTGAAACAAGATGCGTGGCTACACCGCACATACTGCAAATCAGCTATCTATGTTTGGGTCGTGACATTTTTCCAAGCCTCAAAATGGCCGTGAAAAGTGCGATTCCTGACAGCCGACAACCAGCTGCCCTTGAAGCCTTTCTTCACTTTGATGCTCTATTCAGAGAATTTGGTGCCCCAAGTTATCGTCGCACCGCCCCATTTCTATTGTAATCCCAGTAAAGTGAGGTAAAACCTGCACTTCGTCACACCCAAAATGGAACGTACTCGGCGAATTCTGGCTACACCCCTGGCTGTGGTTATGCCGCAAACATGGGGTGCCTCCACTATGACATTACCGTGAACCACCCCTGTCATGACTGTGGTGCTTCTATTTGACTTATTTGCTTCTACCACGATTCACAAACCCCACCGCAGCACTGCCTCATAGTGGCCGACTGTCGCGTCCCCCCTCTCTAGCCAGTGGCCGTCAGTCGCGTCCCCTGTCTAGCCAGTAGCCGACAGTCGCGTCCCCCTGTCTAGCCAGTAGCCGACAGTCGCGTCCCCCTGTCTAAGCCCGGTTGGCCGGACAGCTCGCTTCCCCCTGTCTAGCCAGTAGCCGACAGTCGCGTCCCCCTGTCCAGCCAGTATCCGACAGTCGCGTCCCCCTGTCGAGCCAGTAGCCGACAGTCGCGTCCCCCTGTCTAGCCAGTAGCCGACAGTCGCGTCCCCCGTCTAGCCAGTAGCCGACAGTCGCGTCCCCCTGTCTAACCAGTAGCCGACAGTCGTGCTCCCCCTGTCTAGCAGTAGCCGACAGTCGCGTCCCCTGCTCCCAGCCAAGTAGCCGACAGTCCGCGTCCCCTTGTCTAGCCAGCTGGCGACAGTCGCGTCCCCCCTTTCTAGCCAGTAGCCGACAGTCGCGTCCCCTCTGTCTTTAGCCAGTAGCCGTCAGTCGCGCTCCCCCTGCTGCAGTAGCCGACAGTCGCGTCCCCCTGTCTAAGCCAGTAGCAACCAGTCGCGTCCCCCTTGTCTAGCCAGTAGCCGACAGTCTCGTCCCCCTGTCTAGCCAGTAGCCGACAGTCACGTCCCCCTGTCTAGCCAGTAGCCGACAGTCGTGTCCCCCCTAATGTCTAGCCAGTAGCCGACCAGTCGCGTCCCCCTGCTATAGCCAGTAGCGACAGTTCGGTCCCCCTGTCATAGCCAGTAGCGACAGTCGCGTCTTACCCTGTCTAGGCCAGTAGCCGTTCAGTCGCGTCCCCCTATCTAGCCAGTAGCCGACAGTCGCGTCCCCCTGTCTATCCAGTAGCCGACAGTCGGCGTCCCCCTGTCTAAGCCAGTAGCCGACAGTCGCGTCCCCCTGTCTAGCCAGTAGCCGACAGTCGCGTCCCCCTGTCTAGCCAGTAGCCGACAGTCGTGTCCCCCTGTCTAGCCAGTAGCCGACAGTCGCGTCCCCCCTGTCTAGCCAGTAGCCGTCAGTCGCGTCCCCCTGTCTAGCCAGTAGCCGACAGTCGCGTCCCCCTGTCTAGCCAGTAGCCGACAGTCGCGTCCCCTGTCTAGCAGTAGCCGACCAGTCGCTCCCCCTTGTCTAAGCCAGTAGCCTACAGTCGCGTCCCCCTGTCATAGCCAGTAGCCGACAGTCGCGATCCCTGTCTAAGCCAGTAGCCGACAGTCGCGTTCCCCCTGGTCTAGCAGTAAGCCGACAGTCGCGATCCCCCTGTCTAGCAGTAGCGACAGTCGTTCCCCCTGTCTAGCCAGTAGCCGACAATGTCGCGTCCCCCCTGTCTAGCCAGCTAGCCGTCAGTCGCGTCCCCCTGTCTAGCCAGTAGCCGACAGTCGCGTCCCCCTGTCTAGCCAGTAGCCGACAGTCGCGTCCCCCTGTCTAGCCAGTAGCCGGTGGGAGCGACCTGTGACCGCTGTAATGGCGGACAGTCAGCGGGGCCCGGCCACAGGAGCCGGCAGTCCCATCCCTGACCGGCTGGTGGCTGTGAATCTACCGGGCTGTCACCTCTGCCATGGCTGGCAGACGGGGAGACGGCAGAGACGAACCGGTCTGATGACACCAGACCAGTACAGTCTAGGGCAGATGTTCTGTCCACTTTATCACCTCAACCGATGACGATGTTCCCGGTGAATAAATCCTTCGTTGAAACGGCTGGTAGCAGTCCTCCCAGTGTTTTATTCGAATAAATCCTCCATTTCCCTGGGGTGATGTTTGTTTTCGTCTGACGGAAGCTAGCGTAGAAAGTATTCTTAAAAACCTTTGGTTAAGCTCACCCGTTTAGTTCAATGTCAACTTAATCTATCGGTGCTGTTCGTCGGTGCTACATGCAGTGAAATCTATTGAAACTATTTGCCCTCGCCCCTGATACGGGGGAGAGGGCTATAGTAATTTGCATTGGATTCCACTGCGTGCCAGCACCGACAGACAGAGGCAGAAACAGCGGACAGAACTTTTGCACGGACAGAACATTTACCCTAGACTGTACACCGTCCCACTACTGGCCGTGCAGCCGCTCCCCGGCCGCGGGTTGGTACGAAAGTCAGTCCGTCATAACCAAACGCGTCTCCCCAAACGCTGTGAAACGTGTGGTGATGAAAAGGGAATTGCCCACGACGCTATGCGCCCGAACCCAACAACAACAACAACAACAACAGAAGGGAATGGCGGCCGCAATGATGTACCCCTGCAATATTACGGCGTTAAGAGAGTACTGGAGAGCTTGGAGCAGTCTACCAGCGAACCATACAGATATTGGCGTCTATGGGATTCGAACCTATCGCCGACGAAGACACCGAGACAACGAAATAAGTGCTTCAGCAGAGGCCAAGGACCCCGACGCGGTCAGCGTTCCTTTCGATCATCTCAATATTCAGCCTTGACCGAACCGTTGGATCAGTTCGTGTCCATATACTGGTTTTCCGTCTGCACGTCAGCAGTGCAGACCCGGCTGGTACCGACCGTCGCCGTGCTGAGCCAGCTGGCTGCGCCGCCGCTGTGCCACGGTCCGGCTCTATCGCCCCATCAGGCCGCGGGGCCCGGCCGCTACCGCCGCCCCCGCCGCCGCGCTCACTGATCAACGATCAACGAGCCGCGGTCACTCCTCCGGATCTTATCTCTCCGCCGGGCCGACCCGAGCACCGGACCGAGCCGGCGAGAGCCGAGGCCGAGAGCCGCAGAGCCGAGAGCGAGAGCGAGAGCCGAGAGGCCGACGCGAGAGCCGACGCCGAGAGCGAGAGCCGATAGCCGAGCCGAGCCGGTCCGAGCAGCCGAGCCGAGCGAGCGAGCCGAGCCGAGCGAGCGAGCGAGAGCCGAGCCGAGAGCCGAGCCGAGCAGCCGAGCCGAGAGCCGAGCCGAAAGCCGGCCGAGAGCGAGCGAGAGCCAGCCGAGGAGCCGAGCGAGAGCCGAGCCGAGAGAACGAGCCGGAGAGCCGAGCGAGAGCCGAGCCGAGAGCCGAAAGCCGCAAAGCCGAACCGGCCGGGCCGGGCCGGGGCGAGCCGAGCCGAGCGAAGCCGAGCCGAGCCGAGCGAGTCGAGCCGAGGCCGAGACCGAGCCGGCCGGCGAGCGCGAGCCGACGAGCGAGCCGAGCGAGCCGAGCCTAGCAACGAAGCCGAGCCAAGCCGAGACCGAGCCGCAGCCGAGCCGAGCCGATCGAGCCGAGCCGAGCCGCAGCCGAGCCGATCGAGCCGAGCCGAGCCGAGCCGAAGCCGAGCCGCAGCGAGCCGCATCGCAGCCGCAGCCGAGCCGAGCCGACCGAGCCGAGCCGAGCCGAGCCGAGCCGAGCCTAGCCGAGCCGAGAGCGAGCGAGAGGAGCCGAGATCCGAGCCGAGAGCCGAGCCGGAGAGCCGAGCGAGAGCGAGAGCCGAGAGCCGAGAGGCGAGAGCCGAGAGCCGAGAGGCAGAGCGATCCTGAGAGCGAGCCGAGAGCCGAGACCGAGAGCCGCAGAGCCAGAGCGATAGCCGATAGCCGCAGAGCGAGAGCCGATAGCCGAGAGCGAAGCCGAGAGCCGAGAGCCAGAGCCGAGAGCCGAGAGCCGAGAGCCGAGAGCCGAGAGCCGAGCCGAGCCGAGAGGCGAGAGCTGAGCCGAGAGCCGAGAGCCGAGAGCCGAGAGCCGAGAGCCGAGAGCCGAGCCGGGCCTCTGGTAATGGAATGTGTGTGCACCGTAACGACCTGTATGGTATATACCGTTACACAGCAGCCGTCTGCCTGCACTGGCAGCGTCTCGCCGTCTTATGTCCCCGGAACTGAGCCCGGCACTGACAACCGGCTCAAGTCAGGTCTCTGAAGACTGATCGAGCCCTGGCCAGGTCTCCCCCCCATCAGGCCCTGTACCGACCCTCCTGGTCCCTGGAGACAGACCACTGCCGGTTCTGGCCCTGCTACTGAAGACAGAGACCAGGCCGTGACCCCAGTCCTGGCCCTGCTACTGAAGACAAAGACCAGGCCGCGACCCCAGTCCTGGCTCGGCCCCTGATGATCGAACGGACCGTGATCCCCTGTTCAGGGGTCGGGGACGGATCTAATCCCTAGCAACTGTCAGACGTGGGGGATACTGCCCCCCCCCCCCTCTCCCGCTGCCGCCTGTAAGTTTTCCCACGAAGAGCCGTTGCCAGACCAACGATCAGCGGTTTGGGAGGAATGTTATCGGGCGAGCCGCTGAACTCTCAGTGTAAGGTCGTAGGGAGCTTAGTTCCGTGCATCCAGACTCTTTGTTCTCGTGTGGGCTGGTGACGCCTGAGGTAATTTACTAACTGCTCATTCGAAAGCTGCTGCGACCACAATCAAGTGAAAATGAACTTGTTCGCCAACATGCAATCAAAAGGAGTTATCGTCGCATGGGAATTAGAAGCTGAGCATGTGGAACACAGCACCATGTTAGAGCAATTTCAGAGCTGCGGTCGATCGACGGAGCCGGTGGAGGGCGCTGATTCAAACTTTTGGTGTGTCGTACGGTCGAGTTGGGTAGGCATATTGCTTGACCAGCATACCGGGATACCGAGCATGCTTTATATCCGAACCATCCGTCGTCGAGAGACGAACGCTTTCTCAAACATTATATAACACCAGGTTAGTGCACGTTGAGTGGCCTGACCGTGTTCAGCCGTATTATTTCACGATCAGTGCCTGACCGTACCATAGTTTCAGACCGTATTCGTGTTCGGTGGTCTGGCTGCGCTCCACTCACTGTGCATGTGCGTGCTAACCTTGAAGTTTCCAATTAATGTGTTTTGCAACATCTATGTCGATCTTTCATTGAAGCTTGTTACGATGCATGCATTTGCAGGGTGCAAGTGCAAGCCAGTGCCGATGTATATATTATTGGACGAAATTGACCAGGGAGTTTCATTAGGCATTAGGCCTATCACGGTTCACCACGTACTGGCTGTATCCATCAAATAAAACTATATTTGCTGCCATTATCGTTTAAATTCAGGGAAGAACAAGCGCCGATTCTCCAATGGGTCTGTGTGACCGTGTCTGACTGACCTAATCTGACCTGACTGATCTGATTGACCTGACCTGACCTGACCTGAACCTGACCTGACCGAACCTGACCTCGCACATCTCTCCACAGACGTGGCTGTCAGGTCAGAGACGAGTCGTGTGTCCGGCGATCATCTGACCTGACTGATCCTCAGCACCATTCTCTCCACAAAACGTGCTGGTCAGGCACAGTAGAGAACGAGTAATTTGTCCGGCGTCATACTGACCTGACCTGACCTGACCTCAGCCCATCTCTCCACAGCAGTGGCTGTCAGGCCAGGAGAACGAGGTGCGTGTGTCGCGGCTCATCTGACACTGCCTGACTTGACATACCTGACTGACCTCAGCCCATTCTCATCCACAGAGGTGCTGTCAGTGCCAGGAGAACGAGTCCGTGTGTCCGCGTTATCTAATCTGACCTGACCTGACCTGACCTGACCTCAGGCCCATCTCTCCACAGCACGTGCTGTAGGTCAGAGAACGAGGGGGGGTGGTGTAGTGTCCGGCGTATATCTGATCTTGGACGCTGACTTTGACCGACCTGACCTCAGCCGCATCTCTCCAACAGAACGTGCTTGTCCGGCCAGAGAGAACAGGTCGTGTGTCCGGCGTTATCTGATCTGACTGACCTGACCTGACCGACCCTGACCTCAAGCTGCTCTCTCCACAGAACGTGCTGTCCGGCCAGGAGAACGAGTCGGTAGATGTCCGGCAGTTTATCGATCTGACCTGACTGACCTTGACCCTGACCTGACCTCAGCCCCAATCTCTCCACAGAACGTGCTGTCAGGCCAGGCAGAACGAAGGTCGTTGTTCGCGGTCATCTGACCTGACTTTGACTGACCTCAGCCCCATGCTCTTCCACAAGAAGTGCTTATCAGGCCGGAGAACGAAGAGTCGTGTGTCCGGCGTTATCTATCTGACCTGACCTGACCTGACCTGAACCTCAGCCCATCTCTCCAGAAAGTGCTTCAGGCCAGGGAGAACGAACGTCGTGCTGTCCGGGTTATCTGATCTGACCTGACTGACTGACCTGACCTCAGGCCATCTCTCCACAGAACGGTGCTGTCAGGCCAGTGAGAAGAGAGTCGTGCTCCGGCGTTATCTGATCTGACCTGAACCTACTGAACTGAACCTCAGCCCCATCTCTCCACAGAACAGTGCTGTAGGCAGGAGAACGAGTCGTGTGTCCAGCGTTATCTGATCTAACCTGACCTGAACCTGACCTGACCTTTCAGCCCATCCTCTCCAAGAAGTGCTGTCAGGGCCAGGAGAACGAGGATCGTGTGCCGGCTATCTGACTGACCTGACCTTGACCTGACCTGACCTCAGCCCCATTCTCTCCACAGCACGTGGTGTCAGGTCAGGAGGAACGAGTCGTGTGTCCGGCACGTTATCTGATCTGACTGATTGACCTGACCTGACCTCAGCGCATCTCTCCACAGAACGACTGCTTGTCCAGGCAGGGAGAACGAGGTGTGTGTCCGGGTTCTATCTGATTCTGACCTGACCTGACCTGACACTTGACCGTGACCTCAGCTGCATCTCTCCACAGACGTGCTGTCCGGCCAAGGAGAACGAGGGTCGTGTAGTTCCGGCGTTTATCTGATCTGACCTGAACCTGACCTGACCTGACCTACCTCAGCCATCTCTCCACAGAACGTGCTGTCAGGCCAGGAGACGGACGTTCGTGTGTCCGGCGTCATGACTGACCTGAATTTTAACCTGACCTCGCCCATCTCTCAAGACCGTGCTGTCCGGCCAGTGAGAAGAGTCGTGTGGTCCGGCGTTTATCTGATCTGCCTGACCTACCTGACCTGACCTGACCTCAGCCCATCTCTCCACAGAACGTACGCTGTCAGGCAGGAGACCGGGTCGTGTGGCCGGCCGTTATTGATTGACTGACTGACCTGACCTTGACCTCAGCCCCCATCTCTCCACAGAACGTGCTGTCAGGCAGGAGAACGAGGTCGGATGTGTCGGCGTTATCTGATCTACCTGACCTACCTGACCTGACATCAGCCCCATCTCTCACAGAACTGCTGTCAGGCCAGGAGGAACGGAGGTCGTGTGTTCCGGCGTTATCTGATCATCGACCTATTGACCTTGAACCTGACCTCAAGCCCGCATCTCTCCACAGAACGTTGCTTGTCCGGCAGCGAGAACGAGGTCGTGTTGTCCAGGCGTTATCTTGATCTGACCTGACCTGACCTGACCTCGACCTGACCTCGACCTCAAGCCCCATCTTCCACCAGAACGTGCTGTCAGGCGGAGAACAGGTCTGTGGTCGGCTAGTCATCTTGACCTGAACCTGACTGACTAGCCGCATCTCTCCACAGACGTTCCTGTCAGGCCAGAGTAGAACGAGTCGTGTGTCCGGCGTCATCTACCTGACCTGGACCTGACCTCAGCCGCATCTCTCCACAAGAACGTGCTGTCAGGCCAGGAGAACGAGGGTCGTCGTGTCCGCGTTATCTGATCTGACCTGACCTGAACTGACCTCAGCCCCATCTGCTCCACAGAACGTGCTGTCAGGCCAGAGAGACGAGGTCGTGTGTCGGCTCATCTGACCTGAACCCCTTTGAAAAACCTGGGGAACCCCTCAGCCGCATTCTCCACCAGGAACGTGTGTCAGGCCAGGAGAGACCGACGGTCGTCCGTGTGTCCGGGCGTTATCTTTGACCTGACCTGACCTGACCTGAACCTGACCTCAGCCCCATCTCTCACAGAACGTCGCTGTCGAGGCCAGGGAGAACGAGGTCGCAGTGTCGCGGCCCGTCATCTGACCTGACCTGACCTGACTGACCTCAGCCCCTCTCTCCACAGAACGTCTAGGCCTGTAGGCCAGGAGAACGAGGTCGTGTGTCCGGCGTTCATCATGCTGACCTGACCTTGACCTGAACCTCAGCCCCATCTCTCCACGAACGTGCTGTCCGCCGGAGAACGAGTCGTGTGTCCGGGCGTCATCTGACCTGACCTGACTGACTGACTTGACCTGACCTTGGACCTTCAGCCGCATCTCTCCACATACAACGTGCTGTTATGCCAGCGAGAACGAGATGTGTGTCCGGTGCGTCATCTGCCTGACCCATGACCTGACCTCACCCCATCTTCTCCACAGCACGTTGGCTGTCAGGCAGCGAAACGACGGTCGTGTGTCCAGCGTCATCTGACCTGACCTGACCTGATCAGCCCCCATCTCTTCCACAGTACGTTGCTGTATCATGCCGGAGAACGAGGTCGTGTGTCCCGCCCGTCATCTGCCTGACCTGACCTGACCTCAGCCCAATCTCTCCACAGAACGTGCTGTCAGGTCAGGAGAACGAGATCGTGTGTCCGGCGTATCATCTGACCTGAACCTACTGCCCAGCCCATCTCTCCACAGTAACGTTGCGTCAGGCAGGAGAACGAGGTCGTTGTCCGCGCGTTATCTGATCTGACCTACTGAACCTGGACCTGACTCAGCCCACATCTCTCCACAGTACGTGCTCGTCAGGCCAGGAGGAACGAGGTGTGTGTCCAGGCTCATCTCAGACCTGACCTGACCTGACCTGACCTCAGCCCCATCTCTCACAAGAACGTTCTGTCGCGGCCAGGAACGAGGTCGTGTGTTCGCGTTATCTGTCTGAACCTGACTTGACCTGCTGACCTCAGCCCCATCTCTCCACAGAACGTGCTGTCAGGCCAGGGAGAACGAGCTTCCGTGTTGTCTGGCGTCAATCTGACCTGACCTGACCTGACCTCAGCACCATCTCTCCACAGTACGTGCTGTCAGGCCAGGAGAACGAGGTCGTGTGTCCGGCGTCATCTGACCTGACCTGACCTGACCTGACCTCAGCCGCATCTCTCCACAGAACGTGCGGTCAGGCAGGCGAGAACGAGGTGTGTGTTCCGGCGTCATCTGACTGACCTGACCTGACCTACAGCCCATCTCTCCACAGAACGTGCTGATCAGCCAGAGAGACACGAAAGGTAGTTGTCCGGCGTATCATGATCTGACTGACCTTGACCTGACCTGACCGCAGCCGCATCTCTCCACAGAACGTGCTGTCAGGCCAGGCGAGAACTAGATGGTGTGTGTCGGCGTCATCTGACCTGACTGACCTGACCTCAGCCCATCTCTCCACAGAACGTGCTGTCATGCCGGAGAACCCGGGGAGGGGGTTTTCCCGAAATGCGTTGTGTCGGCGTATCTTGATCTGACCTACTTGACCTGACTGACCTCAGCCCATCTCTCCAACAGAACGTCTGTCAGCCAGAGAACGAGGTCGTGTTTGTCCGGGTGGCGCTGGTTTCAAACGTGATCGAGGGGGCCCACCGGGCGGGTAACACCCAGATCAGGGACCTGATTCAGAAGGTGCTGGGAACCGACAACCCCGCTCAGCTCAGTCAGCAGCTCTCCGACCTGGTGAGTGAAACAGATGATAAGTGTGTGTACACACGGCTCGCCATGTCTCCCTGTCTTTACAGGAGCGTCGCCACGGGAGGCGGCTGCGCCCCCAGGATCGCTCCAGCCCCCCCCCAGATTAGCAGGATTCTGACATTAGCCCATGGAGTGGGGAAAATACATGGCTTCACAGATAACCGTCTTTCAATTCGTGTCTTTCTATATTCATGAACCCTATGGATTGGATGACAATCGCTAATGGAAGTATTTGTTACAGGGTATATTATAGTATACCCTGCAGTATATACACCGGAGCATACAAGTATATTGCCACGTTACATTTACCGCTTTCTCTGCAAGCGTGTTTCACTCTTAAGTAGCATTACAATGAGCAGTCCACTGCACCACTTACCGCGAACTATCCTCCTCCCTATCTTCCAGGCTGAGAAGGAGACCTCGCTGAAGCACTTCTTCCGGGCGTACAGCTCTCCCCTCGTCCTCTCCGAGTGCGCCAAGCCGCAGATCAACTCGCTGCCGAAGCAGGAGCGGTGTGCGCGCCTGTCTGCTCTCCTGTCCCCGCCGACCGGCCGGCAGCTGAATCTGGGCGAGGTCCGCGCCGTCCGCGAGATCAACTCAGACGTGTCTGACGCCACCGGCGGCCTCATCAACGACCTCTTCACCCAGCTGGACCCGGACACGAGACTCGTGCTGGCCGCCGCGTTCAGCTTCTCCAGCAAGTGGCTGCCGGAGCTGACCATCTCCACGAAGCAGATGCAGTTCCGGCGGACGGGCGGCGAGGAGCGGCGCGTGCCCGGCGTGCTGGCGTCCGGCTCGATGCGCTTCCTGAACGCCAGCGGCGACGGTCTGTACGGCGTGGCCGTGCCGTACAACGACGCGGCGCTCCAGCTGGAGATGTTCTTCTTCGTGTCGGCCGAGCAGGGTGCGGACGTGGTCTCACTCCTGGGCCGGCGGCATTACGAGGCGCTGGCGGCCGCCTCGCCGCTGGACACGCAGGTGGTGCTCACCTTCCCGCGGTTCGCCGTCAAGTCGCTGAAGCACGACTACCGGGACGTGGCGCTCTCGCTCGGGCTGGACGCAATGCTCGAGGGCGGCCTGGGTCCGGAGGGGGCCGACAAGGTGGACCAGCTGGTGCACCGGGCCGTGATCGACGTGGACGAGCGCGGCACGCGGGCGGCGGGCGCGGCCGGCATCAGCATCATCCCGCGCGCTGGCTCCGACGAGAGCACGCCGCTGGTGGTGCTCAAGCTGGACCGGCCGTTCGTCGGCACGGTGATGCACGTCGGACAGCAGCTGCCGCTGTTCAGCGCGCACGTGGTGGACCCCCAGCAGGGCGCCGCCGCCGCCAGCCGGCCCATCGGCCGCTTCTGAGCTGCACACTGCGGGGAGGAGGAGTGGAGGAGGGAAGGGGAGGGGTTCAGCGGCTACAGAACGAGCTGACGATGCACTTTGGAGCAGGGGGTTTAGTTAACGCCCCATGTCAGATTGAGAGGACGTATTTGTGTATGGACGCGTCTACTTAATTCAAGTGCAAAGCTGACGCAGTGCATTGTTCTTTGATGGATGTATTTTGCAACTGTTTGCGAAATAACTGCAGTGCGCACTGCGCGATGGCTCCATGGATAGCTAAGGCAATCGCGCCAGGGGCCTTCTATTCTGATAATCGGTTTACGTAAGGGCGAAATAGCGCGGCGTCAGAAGGAGCGAGTATTGCGCATAAAACCGGTATGGACCGGTTTGTGTTTGTTATCGATGCCTCTGAATTGATAGATTACAGTGTTATTGCCTCCTGCGAGCTTGCCGAGATTAAAATGTAGGCAATAGGCATCCAGGCTCAGCCAAAATCCACTGCGTTTGTGGTTTTAGAAACCGCATGACAGCGTGTGATGCAATGTCATTTGATCATATGTATGTCGCAAATAAACATAACACGCCAAGCCTGGTTCTGTTGTTGATATCGGTCAGTGGGTGGTGGCCGATCTTCTCAGCACAAGAGCCTCTGCGGTGCGTCCTCCCGTTCCGCGACGAAGACAAGCTTACCATCGGCTCTGCTGCCGCGCGCTTCCCTCAGAGTACAGGGCCGGTGTTTCGTCAGAGAGACGCGGTACAGCACTGACACCTGGTTTCCTGGAAACGGATTCTTTTGCGTCGAAGTGCGTGCATGCAAACACGTCTCAGGCAGTCAGAAGGCACCTGCTCACCCTCGCCAGTGCAGGGGTGCCCCTCGTTTTGGGGGGAATAGCTCGCGTATGATTGCGATCAAACTTTCAGTACCCTACTTTTGGACAGTTTGACACACTCTGAAAATAGCAAACTCCCCGTGACCTGTGGCCTATGTCCTGTTTATCGAGGTCGTGTCAGGCGCAACTGGCATCACTTAGTATCGATATTTGTAATTTGTGCGGTTTCCGAATGTATTGTTGTTCAGGAGCTCAATTAGAGGCAAAATGCCAAAGGAGGAGGGGATCAGACCCCCTTCCTTAACTCTATTCCCTGCGGGCGGCCAGAATTACGCTAACCTGCGTGGGGCAGATTCTGTCCCCCCCCCCCTCCCCCAGAGATCAAGAGAACCGCCCGACCGATTTCGATGCGACAAACACCATTCGATTCGTCATGACAAGATATTTATTTTTGGCCCCGACAATTATTTTTTGTTAAAGGGGGCAAGAAGGCAGAAAATACGAAATTGGTTAGTGTTTTTAGAAAGGTAATTGCGACCATGTGGTAGGACCGATTTTCATGTCCAAAGCGTTTTTGAGCTTCCAATGTACTGGTCTTCAATATATGAAAAGGACAAGTAACCAAATGAAAAAAAAAAATCACAAGCGGATTCAGGGAATGCAAAATGGGGGATTTTCAAATAACAAATATGTTCCTTTCGTGATTGTTTGAGACGATATATACGTCACATGTTTTTTTTTAATTTGTTAAATTTAACAAATACCTGGATATTGTTTAACAAGTACCTGGATTTTTCCAAGGCCTTTGACTCGGTTCCCCATAAGCGTCTCCTTAACAAATTTGGGATGCTATATATTGAACTCACGGAAGACCTCACCTAGAGATTGGATTGACGGGCATTTTTGAACTGACAGAGTGCAAAGAGCAGAGTAAGTGGAAGAAAAAGTCACAATGGATCCCAAGTTACTATGGATTCACAGGGCAGTGACTAGGGCCTTGAGTCTTCCTGGTTAAGATATATCACAATGTTAGCTTACAGATTAATGTGTTCAAAATCATCAATTTGAAAAATATTTGCTTGGGGGACCGAGGGGGGAACCACCCCCAACGAGAAAAGTGTATCGCGCTGCTTTGTCACCAACATGCAGGAAATCATATTTGAGCTCCAAGCAGACTCAATAGAGGTCATAACTGTTTTGGCTCGCCACACTGTGGACCAGCTACCACGTTCAACACCCAATGAGACAAAATGCAATGATCAATTGCACTCTTGGATTATGCGTGAATTATGTCTCATGAATATTCTATTGACACGTGATGACCTTGCAAGTCCTCTTATCACCACATGAGAAAAAAAGTCTCTTGGGAAAAGTATTATTGATAGTCAGGCTATACAGTTTCATGTCCATGCAGACGCTAAGTAAGTATCCCAAAGCTTTTCAAGTCTGCGCAGGTGTGGTGAGCGCGGGGATTATGTGAGAGCAGGGATGATGCGTCACATGAATGATTACATACGGGTCAATCTGAAAATTTATAACTAGTCAGACAAATTGACGATCATTCTCATTATCAATTCTGGAATTATACAGCGGCCACATTCCTAGTAATTATGGAACTGTGCTGGGGACAATGTACTTGCGGAGACCAGGATCTACGTAGAACGATTTTGAGGCGAGCAAACCTAAAGCTTGACAGATCTTTATGTGATCTCCCGTATGAAAAGAGATTAGAACACCTCAACATTCCGTCCATGTTTTACAGAAGGCAACGAGGTGATATGATTATGGTATTTCAAATTGTCTGGAAGGATCAAAATTCTACATGAGCAGCTGTTCGAGCTTGCTGAAAACCATGGCACACGCGGACACCACCTGAAATTAAAAAAGACTCCAGTGAACAGACTGCTAAGACAGAACTTTTTCAAGATCCGAGTAATCAACAACTGGAACTACATCCTCCCTGAGCATTCATTGGCGCTCCTCAGTAAAAGTTTTAAGAATAGGCTCGATGAGCATCGGAGATTTTGTAAATACTGGACAAGACACTCAGTAAGATTGTGAGACTCTGAGCTGTATTTAGAGCGATCTAAAGGCCACAGCTACGGTGGCCTTCTATCCCGTACCTATTGAGTATTGAGTATTAACACACTTTTATTAATGCAAATCGGCGTCTGTTCAGCTCAATTTGGCATATATCATTTAAACCGACAGCAGACATGAGTGTTTGACATATAAGCATATCACATCGGCGTAACAGCGGTAACACACTCCAGCGGCAAAGGGCATTACAAATCGACTGTGCACGGTCCACTGTCGATTTGTAATGCCCTTTGCCGCGGGAGTGTGTTACGCCGATGTGAGATGCATATATGCCAAACAGTATGTCTGCTGTCGTTTTAAATTAGAAATGCCGATTGAGCTGAACGGACGCCCATTCACGTTAGGAAAAGGTGTATATTGTGCATAGGCGAATGCAAGTAAATATCGTGGGGGGCACCATGTGCGTAACGCCCTTTATCATCTTACTAATTGGAAGTTGGACCTTATTTGACGGAGGTTATCGCCTCCCATTTTATGTACCTGAGTGCGCCCTTGCCCTAAAATATGTACAATCAAAGTATTTATGATGTATATAGCAGTGACATCGTTTTTGACGCATTTATTGCACCGCAGACTACGAAGGAAGTATGCGCCGCACAACGGCATCCGTATCCAAAAACATGTTCCTGGCACCACCTCTGTCGGTCCGATTTTTTTTCTCACAATTTTGATGCAACACGCGTAATCCAATTATAGGAAAAGTTAATAAGTGTCGAGACGCTAGGCATAACGGCTTAGAAGCGGCTAGCGAAAAACTACCGGAGGCAGAATATGCCCCTCCCCCCTCCCGCGCAGGGAATAGGGCTAACCCCTGCGCGGTCACGTAGATATCGGAGTTCGGACGCTGCACTGGCGAAGGTTACGGCCTTCGGGTAATATATATATATATATATATATAGAATAAAAATATAAACTTATAATTAAAACTACTATATATAATTTATAAACTATGTTAATTACTGTTATATATATTATATATTATTACTATGAACAGGGCTCGCCACGATATTATTATTGGACGTGGGGGGGTACGGACACATGGTGGATCTCAGTCAGTACGTTTCGGGCAGGACTTTTTTTGAAAATAAGGCACCCCCATTTTTTTTTCTCTCGGATTTTGGGCCGGTCACGTTTATTGGTATAAAATGAGCATCTAAAACATAATAAAAACGCCAAATAGCGACTAATACTCGTAGCTATACTAAATGCTACGAAAAATAATCAGATATAAGTAGGTACATAATGTATAAATCTCAAAACCGACTCGCGTGGATGGTGACTCCCACGAAGTTTTAAGTGGGAGGATACAGGAATGAAATAGACTCGAAGAAAAAAAGTTTCTTATGCAGCTTTTATCCATTATTGAACAGTTTTTTCCCATGTTTATTCCAGTTAGGTACCTACTTACATTATAAATGCGACGCGACAGCGGGCGCGAAATTTTTACGGGTTTGCCTGATAAAACCCATAAATTAAGCGGTGGCCTACGGTCTTGTAGATTTTAAGTGGCTAATAGCACAATCATTGAACATAAAATCAAAGTGGCGAAACTTTGCCGCAACATGCAGTGCTAGAATTTTCCAGTTGTTTTTCTCGGAAGAACTGGAGTTTTGACCGCGTGCAAATGTGCATTTTGACTTAAATTGGTTTTAACTTTATCTGGACAATTGTAAAGGGATTATACGGTTTTTTCCCAGACGTAATTTGGTACCTAGTAAAACGTACTTATAAAGGTCAGTAGAAGGCCGCACGGTTACCACATTTTTTTCTGGAGAAATGCAACTTGTGGTCCTTTACGTAAGGACGTTTTCAAGACGTGCTCAATGATGATGCCCATAACCACACCGATACTTTTTTGCCGTTATTCTTGCTGAGGTAGTAGACAGCCGGTGCGTCTACTACGCCCGGGCCAAGCGCCTTGCCGAAGTGATAGACGTAATAAAATGTGTGTGACAGTAATCCCGATCAAGTACTTTCGTAGCAGATACAAAAGTCTTGAAAAAAGTCAAAGGTTTAAACGCTTGATGAATGCTTGATAATAATTGTCATATAAATGACGTCAAACGTGCAAGGATCACTCTTCATATGTATTATAGACGTGTATTTAGCACACTACAACTGTCCAAAAGAGTGCATTCCTATTATCAGGACGGAAACCCGTTATAATTCGCGCTTTTAACTAATGCATACTATACGTTATGTTCGATTCATTATTTACCAACCTTTTTTGTTTAATAGGAAATGGCGTTCTTATATCCATATTTCGAATTTCAAACCACGCTTATATACACGTGGAGAAAGATAAATTCTAATAGAGGCAAATTATAGGTAAGGGATCAGGCACTATGTAACGCAGACAAGACTATCTGTATTCTCTGTATTAGGAACATTACAACAAAGTGTGCCGTAATAACCATATCAGACCATTTCGCGCCATGTTATCATGCTTCTGCCTGGCGAAACACGCCGTGTATATAAAATTGCTCCAAATATATTCTCCTTCTCAGAATTAAGGCCGAAAAAAAGTCAAATAAGTCGGGAAAAAGGCCGAGCACATTGCTTTTCCAAACGCAGTGCGAATATTTGAAAAACAATGCATTTTTCGAGTGAAGTGCAGATAAATGCCTGGGGAGACTATCCAAAACTGGAGGGGATAATCCCCCCAGCCGTTAGGCTGGGGGGACGGTGTCCCCCCGTCTCCCCCTGTGGCGACGCCCCTGTATATATATATATATATATATATATATATTGCCAACCTGCGTCGGCTGAGTGTTACTGTACCATATGCGACATGAAAACGCCCGTTTCCAAACAGTACCTATATCTTACTGCGGTGAATAAAGTCATGTCATACGTTAGAAGTCGTAACTATTACCTTTCGTAGAATGCAACCAACCTGTAAGACACCGCTCAAGGTGCTCTAACTTTTTGTCATGTGCCTGTCAACAGACGTAACGTGACTTATTTTCAAAACAAGTGTTTTTGTTTGGGTTAGGTGCAGGAACGTATTTAGGGGGGTCACTACACCATGGTTCCCCCTCCCCGGGCCTTGGGCGCCGAAGGCACCCTCATGTACCGCAGGCGCCCTCATGCATTGAAGGCACCGTCGGCACACCATCAGGATCAGCGAGAATAGCGCCCTCACGAGTTGCTGCCGCGACAGTAGCGCCCTCTTCACCTTCAGTCTGTTTATATCAGATCACCCGTCGACGGGTGACCACTAGCGCCACCTCTGGACCGGAGACCGCAGCGCCCTCTCAGATGCACTTCCGCGTTTCCGACGCTCATAAAACTCTCGATTGCAATGCAATCGATCTGTAAGGGTGCCGGCACCTTCCGAAAGTTGGGAGGGACGGATACATTCTGAAGTCAACTCTTTCAATGCAACGCCCATAGGCATTGCATGGGGCATAATGTTAAAATCCGAATATGTTGGGGAGAGACGCCCCCCGTCCCCCCTGTGACGGAGGTCCCCCCAGTTGATCTGGATCGTGGATTTGATCTTATTTGAGGCAGAGTCACCATTGGCCAACCAAATTTGAAGCAATCAATTCGAAGGGCGGCTAGTATTCAGTCTTTGGATTCCAGGTGACCCTGGCGGCTCTAAACTCTAACCTCTGAAGTGCTTATTAACACGCGCACTGGAGAGGGGTATGCCACTAACACGCACTGGAGGGGGGGGGGGGCACTTTAGTTGCCCCCCCTTTACGACTTGTGTTCCAAATGTTAGTAGATCTCCTGAAAGCAGATAGCTATAATACAGAAACTTCACAGCTGGTAGTAAGTGCTATGATGATCTACTTCTCGAAAATTTGGTGACCTTAGTCTATTATTATCTTAAAGGTCGAAACGACGGTCCATGAAGGCGGTCTCAAGAGACTCGTGGCCATTTTGGTCTCGACCTTTTTGAGGATTTGACCTTCCTTTGTGACGTCACAGGTTCAATCTTTCATATGTGTACGTACATTCCGTTTTGGAGATGATAGAACACAACTGTCTTACCAAATTGCGTTGAATTTACTGTCCTGATCTGACTTGTTTTGTTCCGGATATGGATAATCCGCTTTCGCCACTCCTGCTCGATTCCGGGCCCTCCATTTTGGATGAGTGTCAATAATCCAATTTATTAGTCTGCAAAAAATTGCACGACCGATATCTTCGTTGTTTTTTACGTTCAAACGATCCGCTATTGGTTGCCTAAAATAGTCGCACAAACATTACCGCGCTGCGCCGCTTCGTTTTTGAGATATTAACGAAAAACATGTGGGTGGGGGCACAAAAGTGCCCCCCCCCCTCCAGTGCGCGTGTTAAAGGGAAATAATCACCTTTTCACTTTTGAGTTATCACTTGGAATCAACAGACGAGACCAAAATATATTGTAAATTCCTCACATTTAGCATACGAACTTTCCTTTCAAAAGATATTGCAATTCAAAGTATTCAAAGTTAGTAAGCGTTCCACGCTTAAAACGACCGGTACTTGCAAGTATTTGTGGTCCTCATCAAACTACGGACTTTTCCCGTATTTTGTTTTGTTTCGCAATGGAATATAAAATATATTTTGCGTTCTGCTTGTTGTGATTAAATGCCCATAGATCCTCTATATAGAACAGCTATTCAATGAACTGAACACGTAACCAAATTAGCAGTTATATGTGCGTCTAATATGGTGGTCTTTTAATGTAGTAGGTCTGTGACCCCTCAATTTTTAGATGTTGTTTCATTTACTTGCTAGATTATTAGTTTTTATAGTTTCGTTACTGGTTGTATACAACATTAAAGATGCCTTATATTATCATGAAAAATATAAATTTATTCCCCCAAAATAACAAATAATAAAAACTGGAAATTACATAATAAAGTCCATTGTGCGTTTTCACAACGTCCTACCTGTGCTTAAATTAGTGTCGGTGATTTGTTTCAGGGACATTGTCCAGCATTGAACAAATTTGAAGCACCCGCGCCAAATATGGCGCGGTGTGTAGTGATGGGAATAGTGATGGGAAACACTGCTCATGGGTTTTGAAAAAAGTATGCGTACTTGTTTTTAATTTGTAAAAACTTATAACATTGAGTAAGGGAATAGTTTTGTTTGATTCTTAAAATAAAATTAAATCATTGTTATACCATAACGGAAGCCTAAGAAACTATTGCTAACAAAAAATAAAAGATGATTATTTCCATTTTAAATTTATTTTTTTATCTAATGAGTGGTGTTTCGGGAACAAGATTTTGCAGGTAAAATCGGACTCGCTTAATCTACCGATACACACCAAAAACTATACATTGGCCCGCGAGGTGGCACTATCCCTTTAAGTTGTATAACTATAAGTACCATATCAATATTGGAAAATATATGCAAACTCAACATGCCGAATGGGCCCCTAGCCAGCACAGAGGGACCCCTGGGCAGGTCGGAGGAGCCCCTGGGCAGATCGTAGGGGCCCCTGGGCTGGTCGGAGGAGCTGGCCTGGGTAGGTCGAAGGAGCCTTTGTGCAGGTCAGAGGGGCTCCTGGACAGGTTGGACGGGCCTCTGGGCAGGCCGGAGGGGCCCTGGTGGTGAGCCCGTCTTGAGACTGGCAACCCTGAGTTCAGACACAGCTGAAAACCCCGGCCCTGAATTTTGGCCCGGCGCCAGCTCCGTGGTACTGAAATTTGCATTCCTAGTGCATACCCATTTTAACAACTTCAGGGCAGCTCTAAAATGAAACCAACTTCAATATGCCAGTATGACGCCTGAGTGGGAATGTTCTTTTAAAGTTGTCTAAAGGCGATTGGGCGGTTGACAGGTATACCCACACATTTGTAACATTCTTATCCGTTTGTTACCCTGGTCTTTTTCCCACTTAAGCGGTGCATGTTGTCGTAGCAGCACACGCCATCGCAGTCGTGATAACACAGGCAGGTCTCGGCTGGTTGCTGGAGTGTACCATTATCGCCTGTGGCAACTGTTAGCCAGCACGTGCGCACGATACACAGACTCACACACGACCCCTCGTGTCACGTGCCCTCCCCCCGGCTGCGGGGCCGGGGGGAGAGAGGGGGTACAGTACAGTGACCGACGCGGTAAGCGGCGTCGGCGTCGACAGCCGCCGCACGCGACGACCCGATCAACAGAGAAAGGCCGCCGTCGCGTCGCGGCGCGGTCAGGCGAGTTGTCATGCGACACCGTTCCCTAGACTCTGATTGATCAGGACGTGGCGACTGGAGCCTGGAGCACTCTTTCCTGACATTGGATACGTGTACCCGACTAAATGTGCGGCATTGCATGTGGTGGCATAGTTAGTAAGTCTGTAGTGTGTCTGTAGTGTGTCTGGTGGTGTTTTGTGGCCAGCTGTTGACATGACCGTCATAGCGTCGGCCAACCCTTTCCGTTTAGCCGCAATGCCGTCCGATTCACACGCCATGGGACCCTACGGGACCTAATCTAGCCATAATTACCGTTCGAGCGGAATCGAGAATCTATTGCCTTTCGCTGCCGAGTAATTGCACTATATCAATGACAATGGGGCTGCGGCGGTCCGGCGGAGCGGGGGTGCACACAGGGGACCGGAGGGGAGGGGGGAGGGGCAGACGAGGCCGCCTCTCACGGCGCGGTGCAGGTGTGCGCGCTCTCTCAGCCGCGTCCGTCCGCTCGATAGTCAGCCATGCCTGACGCCCTCCGGCGGACAGCAGTTCACACCCGCTGTAATGGCCAGTTGGAATGAACCGGCTGCTGAACGCAGGTGATCGTTCCGGAGGGGGGGGGGGTCTGGATGTGATTGATATTGAAGTTTGGCTGCACAGAGCCCCCCCCCCTCCACCTCCATTATATCGGTATCGACTTCCCGCACGTTGTGCAGGCCCACTGAGCCGTTTCAGCAGCTCCATGGCGCCAGCTGATGTTCTGTCACCACGTTTGGTTAATGGTAGCCACTAGCCACATTGATGGTCATTAGACTGTCATACCGGGCGACCCAGACAAAGCAGGCGAGTTGAAAAAATATGTTTGTCATGTTCCAATTACGTTTAAAACCCAACATGGGCATCAAAATCGAATGAAATAACTATTATTTTGTGTGATCTCTTAATTCTTCACTATGCTTTTAATAACGGCTAGATCATGTCATGTTCCATATGACCAGTCGTCCCAGTCCAGGAGTAACACCGCAGTATGCTGCCTCCAAAGCGAGTGAGCCTCCGTGCCATACGTTTTGTCAGCTAAAGTAACTATTGACCGAGTCTATTTCACTCACCAATTCACACTCTATAGAGAGCGTTGCTGAATTTGGCATTTGCACCGGATTTAACCAGCAAATTGTATGAACTTTTAAATGTCACACATAGGAAATAACCATATGGACCAGCTCTTTGATGTATGAATTATGATTGACACATGCACTGTACACTGTACAGCCATGAGCCATAAAATGACGACGATTACCATAAAATACGGCACAACCGACATGTGAGGCAAGGCAAACCCAAGGGAAATCAACGCTTTAACGCGACTCACATTGGTATCTTCTATCTACCACTAGCTACGGTACATGACAAATATAACCAAGTGAACTGTCGTGACATGCAATGGCATACCTTTCCTATCCAATCACCTGTCATCACCTATTTGTTGGACGGCTGTTGTGAGCATTATAGTGCAGTTAAATTTGATGAATTGATGGCCTTTGCATATGCTTTACTATAGCTTTAGCTTGTGAGGGAATTCATCAATTTCAGCAGTTTAGTCCCAAGTAGGAATTTATCATCACAGTTGTCGTTCTTTTTCTCAGCTTAAACTGTATTATTATTTTGTTTTTCATATTTTTGCAAGCGTATTAGGTAGGTAGGACAACAAATTGTAAAATAAATATTTCGGCACACATTGCGTCGCCTTTATCACTGCGAGAAGGCCACAAATTGTGCCGAAATATTTGTTTTGCAACTTTTTGCAAACCACTACCATTCCATTGACAAATTTGGAAAAATTATGGACTAGGCATGTTGTCTCATTTGAATACCAAACCAGTTCCAGCACATGCTGCAAGAATTGATTTCACACAGTGGACCCGGGTTGTTGTGTAGCATCGGCAGTTATTCTGAAAGTTAGTGTTGTGAAGACAAAATTGTATGTGCCATTGCCCCCTATAGGTATGCAATTGGGTGCATGGGAGTGGGAGGCGCTGCAAATATATATGAAAATACAACTATTGTTATAATCATAAAAAACCTTATCCTCATAATGTCAAAAAATATTTTTAAAAAATCAAATTAATTAGTAGCTTTCGGCTTGCGCCCTCGTCAGCCATAAACGTATACATTTATACATTTATGGCTGACGAAGGCGCAGGCCGAAAGCTTCTAATTAATTTTACTTTGGTTTAAAAAAGAATCGGCATTATGAGGATAAGGTT
The DNA here is from genome assembly GCA_014673585.1 of Semibalanus balanoides. Classification (NCBI taxonomy): domain Eukaryota; kingdom Metazoa; phylum Arthropoda; class Thecostraca; order Balanomorpha; family Balanidae; genus Semibalanus; species Semibalanus balanoides. Next base: position 34,807 of record VOPJ01012590.1, read on the forward strand.
ATTTTTATGATTATAACAATGTCTTACATTTCCCTCAAAGCAGTGTTAAAACAAGTACAAAAATACAAGTAATGTAAATATATAAATATATCAAATGTTTAAAGGAGTAGCTAGATGACGATAACATATAGCCAATAAAATCATAATAAAACTAATAAGTACCTACATACATTTTGTCTCAAATAAAATTTTGTTATAACATTTCGTCGCTGAAACTTCATCCAGCACTCAGCAGTGATGAGTGAATAAGTTACAGCGATAACGAAGACCGCAACCGTGTTAAGCTACATTTATGATCGCTGCATAGCTGCAGGCAAATAGGTATGAGACGAGTTATGACTCTCTATAGAGTTCAGTGGTTATGACCAACCAAACGCATGAGCTCATTTGCTCCGCTTAATCAGCGCTTTTAGAAACAGCTGCCACTTCCACTAGCTGAGGACGTTCGGAAATTAATAATGGTGACACATTGGGGCTCCTCTTTGTGCCCTCGCCCGATAGTGCGGTGATGATGTCACAGCTCTGTATCGCGGCCAGTGACGTCACAATGAGTGCGCTGACAGGGTAACGAACGATGCACCGGCAGTTGGTGGAGGGAAGCAATTTGTGTTAAAAATTACAAATGAACGCTCACGCGATGGCGCAGCACGAGCCTGTCAGCTGTCTGCGTGGCCACCATAGCACGTGTCATATGGAGTGGACAACCGACAGATAACCACAGCACGATAAGCTATCAAATATAATATTAAAATGATTCATGTTAGATCAAACTGAAAGTCTTTCCCTAGAGCCGCCTCAAAAGTCTGAAACTGTCGAGGCTGCTGCCACTCCTTTGTCCGGTCCACCGAGCGACATACTCTCTCGAACAGTACCTACGATGTAGTAGGCTTCTAATATTCTTTAAACGCGCATGTTTTCCCAATTGAGTGACTTACTATCTGCCTGGATATCCCCACCTCTTGGCATGCTGATTTTGTGCGGTTCCAATTGTGTTTGGCCCGGGCGGCCTCTAGAACACCGTTTGGTATCCTCAGCACGCCGCTTGCGTGTCCCCGACTGTATGCGTTCATTGCCAAATTTGTCTTAGTTGGGGTTCTTTTTGTAGTTTTCTCAGATACCTTTCACTGTCTCTCGCGGGGTGTCCGAATGTGTTGCTTTAAAGAAGCGGCTGATTATGGAAACATGCAATGTATTGTGGTCGCTTAGTTTTGATGATAATGCAATTAGTAATAACAACGAACAATATCGCAGACTAACTACCAACGCTGCGGTAAGCCAGCAAACTGTGTGCAGACGTAGATACTGGTATGGTGTAGAGGTAGAGTAGACTGCAGTTAAAAGAGAGAAGAGGACGTCAATCCTCGAGCACCTCGGCCACAGTTTCAACTCCGCGGCACGGCAGGCGGCATCATATATATATAATAATATAATATTATATATATATATATATATATATATATATATATATATATATATATATATATATATCATCCGTTCCCACTCCTCTGTGGAGCGACGTGCCCACGGCACGGCCATCGGAACATTGTATGCCCCTTATAGTTCATCTTGGTACATATGACTAGAGGACATCCTGTCCAGCCTTCGAGCATTTCGGCCTGTCTCGACTATGCGGCAGGCGGCATGCCATTTGGCCCACTCCGCTCAGCCTCTGTCGGCGGCCTAACGGTACAGCCTTTCTCAGCTGTAAAGACAATGCTCATATGCAGACATTATCATCTACGGCCGTAATAAAGAGATCACTGGGCGCACTGCTAACATTTCATAACCGCCCTTTTTGACTCAGACTCGGTCTGCCTACCATCACTCAGGGCTGACATTCGGATGAGGATGCGCGTTCGGACGAACGCCTTCCATACCGATGATGGCACTGCAGGGAAGTTGCTGCCCAGGACGGCCAATAAATTCACAAACTTTGGTTACCAACATAACAAGTTAACACAAACATAGACACACAATCTCTATTACGTGTTTTTTAGCATATTGATATGCAGTTTTAGTACTTAACTGATTTCCAACTTGATACAGAAAAATACCACTTATTTAATTTTAACTATTATCATTCATTTGATTTTCCGTATATAAAGTAAAGAAGTATACAAATTATGCAAAGTACTTTCAACAAATCAGCATTACACGCTCGTAAACACCCTTCCTAAACACCGACATAATATGACTTTTAACAGTTACCAAGCAGCTCTTACAAAATTTAGTAGAATATATTTACCTCTTCTCTCACCCATTGGGCGTCAATAAGAAAATCACTGCATTTACTACATAAGTCATAACCTGTCACAACACTTTAATTAAGTTAATCGCTAATCCGTCACCTTGGTCTGGCACATTAGCTAGGGGACAGACGGCGGCGTGAGCCTGTCTCCTTCATCACCAGGCACTGAGAATGGGCCCCGTTCATTAGCTAAATGCACCCAGACACGATGTAGGTGTGTGGGTGTGTGCGGTGGGTGGGTGGGTGAGTGACCTGGGCAGTGGACACGGTCGGTATGGAGACACGCCAGAGTGTGATGGCTGATGAATACACCATATGCGCCCAATCTCACCAAGTGCCGGAAATTTGCATTTTGGGGTAGAACGGGCAATTTTATTCCAATTCAATCTCACCAAACCGGGTGGGGTAGATTCTAATTTCTACCGCTTTCAAAATAAATACCCCATGCCGTAAAATAATTCTACCCCATTTTTGCGGTAAAATCAGAGGCTTCCTGCAAAGAAACAGACGAATAGACTTAACTAATCAACTGTTTACCCAATCTCACCAAGTGTCGTCAGAGACAGCTCAGTGGCTGACGCCTGATGTATGTGTATAATAAGCTGCAGCGATGCGGCGCCCTTCTGGCCGTCTCAGGCTCGTGTGACTTTGGCTGCAGTGAGTGCGCGGTGGTGCCGGTCTGCCGCCGTCCAGAGGGCTGGCGGCGATACCAGTCGTGGCGATGACCTCCTCGCCGGCAGGAGATTCTTCAGGAAGGTCATCCCGCAGCCTGTGGAAATATGAGACTCAAAACACGTAATGGAATGTATTTTATTATACGAGTGATTTGTTGACCGTATACGACGGGTTTCCTTATACGCACGGTAACGGGTAACGTGCGAATACAGGAACGCGTTCACATGCAAAAATAATGGCGGGATGCATCTCCAATGATGAGTGTTTGTAAAGCAACAAACATGTTTTCTCTAAATTTTGGATTCATTTGACAACAGAGCTTGATACAGCTATAATTGGAATGCCACCTTAATATAAGATCGATGCTACTGAACACTTACCTGCGTGACCCTGAAGGAGCAGCAGCCCTCCCTGCTGAGGTGCCACACCACCTCGTACAGAACAGCAGCCGCTGTTGAGGCTGCTGCTGGTAACAACAGCAACCGCTCAACAGCAGCCGCTGTTGAGGTGCCACACCACCTCGTACACGGTGCACTGGTCTTCCGTGAGTAGTGGCGTGCGGCCGTCCACGTATACGCCTGGTGGCGGACGATCGCGTCGTCGCTGTCCTCGGGGGAGGGAGAGGGGCGCCTCGACGGGTGACTCCGGTGGCTGTGGTAGGCCGACTGCAGTCAGTGTGGGCTACTTTGGAGACGATCTCGGGGGGGGGGGGTATGGAGACCGCTGTCCCGGATACAGGCGCTGCAGTGTTCCGGTAATTTCTGGCCAGAGCGCGTTGCAGGTAACGGTTATGAACAGTTCGCCACTGCCGAACTCGCACACGTACGTCATGGCATCCTTGAGCTTCGCCACCATGTAGCGGGTGCCGCCGGTGAAGGATACCGGCAGCACGATGCGTCCGACAGCGGCGCCGTGGACGTCGCCGACATTGATGGCGTCCGTGAGGCCGCGCACCCTGTCCGTCCGCAGGGTGTCCTAGTACTGGCGCAGGAAGCACAGCCCAAGCCCACATGACAACGCACAGCCCGTCGGACTCGATCTTGGCGAACGCGTCAACCTGCTGAATGAGCATATGGTCGTCAGAATGTAAAGGCCGTACAAAATATTTGCGTCAGCTACGCCTTTTCATGGAACGCTAATGACGTCACTTATGAACAATTTAGTGTTTTTACGTAAATGAAGCGGCATAGTTTCAATAGCGGCGCTTACGCCGGGTTCCTTCTTTATGAAACAGAATCGGTGTAGGTTACGCCAAAATCGGTGTCGTCTGTCGAAGTAGTAAATTCGTTGGTTCTGCCGCTTTATCCAACAACTACAAGGCCCTGACCGTTCTCGGCCGCCATGCGGACCGTCCTCTGCCGCGGGTGGCGACCGCAGCCACTGCACCATTATTGTGTGCATGAGCTGCAGGTGACCGGCAGCGTCGCCGGCAGGTGACCATGCAGTGCTAACGCGGCCGTCGCCGAGACACAGCACGTTAAGCGACGGGGGACGCCGTTAAAGCCCCGTGTCCGGGCTGAATCTGGAAAAGAATGTAACGAACTTCGGACGGTAGCCGCTGCCGTCGGAGGGCAGCGAAGTGCAGGCCTCGGGGCCAATTTCGTTTATTGTCATTTGAAGTCGTCCGCGATAATCGACAGCGGGAGACAAGTCGTGGCGGGGCGAGGCAGTCTGCGTTGGTATTGTAGCCGATGTTACAGACGACCGAAGTGGTTTTCGAGCGACTGCGATCCGGCGCCCCTCTGGCCGTCTCAGCCTCGTGACTTTGGCCAGCGTTAGCGAATTATTCGTGATGATACTGTCTGCGCTTTCCAGTTGAAAGGCAGGCAATGATAATATTCGTCATGGCCATCACTATGTATGTTCATAAATTATGCGGATTCAACGTTTTTAAATAATAAATTTGTATTTTAATAGTCTTGGCTGAGTTTCACGAGCTATCGTATATTCTGATCCGGTTGTTAACTGACACAGCCTTCGTGGCAAATTGTTATTGCTTATGAATATTGTTATGAAAGCTGGTGCATATACATATCAAAATCTGTCGTACACTTACCTTCACACATGAGTCATGACAATGTAGGTAATCTATTTTCTTGGTTGGCAAGCAATATACACTTATTGAGTATAAATATATATACAGGGGCGTCGCCGAGGATTTTTGAGTGGGGGTGGGGTCGGCTGAAATGACGAAAAATATAGGTACCCTCATTTTTTTATGCGTGACGAAAAAATATACCCCATTTTTATGCGAGTTTTTTGTAGCATTTTTGAAGTGGATTTTATGTTAAAAGGTGTTTTTGGTTATTAAGGAGCAAAATTGTTACGGGGTTTGCCTGAATACCCAGAATACTGGACGGTGGCCCCTTGAAGAAGGAAAGATGTTTAAAATTATATTATTATTTAATTCAGCCGTTACAACGAACCGAAGACGTAACGATGACTCTGTTATGATAGTTTACCGATGTGACGCCTACGAGCATTATCAATTTTAATTAAGGAGTGAAACGAAAATTGTAATATTAGCAGCAGACCGTGAGTGGAACCAAGCCTTAAGTTATAGAAGTTTTTGTTTTAAGCAAATTTTACGGGTTGCCTGATGAACCCGAAAATATTGGCGGTGAGCTTGCACTTTTCTCTTGTTCACATCTCGCAATATGATTTACAATCCTTTAAATGAAGGATTTTTAAACATTAGCCTCATGGATAATAAATCACGAGAACCGGTGGCAGTCGCGGTAATAGTGGTTAACGTGGCAATGGTTTGAAAGTAGTACCATGTATAACCTTGGACTTTGAAAAAATTGATGTAATTCTATTTGCAAACAAATATGGAATATATTCTATTCATACTCTGAAATAAGGATTACCATGCATAACCTTTCAGGATTTGTAGGTACAAATAATACCAATTAATTCCCAAATGGAACTACAACCATTGGACAGGGCTCTAGCAAATTGGAGTACAAGATTACAAGCATTTACATAATGGGTAGAGCAATATTCCTCGACAGTGAAGGGGGTGCCACCCTTCCATTTTTCGTATAAACCTCGCGTTACTTACAACCATTTTCGATGCAACCTTCAGTACCCGCACTTTTTACAATTAAATATATCCAAATCTCCAAATGACCCGTAACCTAGATCTGTTCTCCAGGTCATGTATGCCACAACTGGCGTCCCGTAGATCGCAATTGATTGGTAGCTGTGCAGTTTTCTGAGTGTTTGTTGTTCAGGACCATATCCTATTGGCACATCAAATGTGTTACCAGGCTGACTTAAATGTTTTACTGAGATCGTACCTCTTATGACCTAAGATAACTATTTTTGGCCTCTGGGTTTTTCTTCTAAGACATTTTGTGACGCTTATCTATTTTGCTGACAGACTTGACATCTATTTACACAATTTATATGCTCCACCCGGTCATGCTCTTTCAAAGGTCAACTTAAGGTGAGGGTAGGTCCACTGACCTCGATACCTGAGATGACCTTTTTGGGTTCTTAGTAATTTGGGACAATGCGTGACGGCCTGATCTTTCAAATTTAGCACCCATTTTTACGTAATGCAGTTCATTCACGTACTAGAGATTTAATTGACTTTCCCACAAATGCACGATGTGGGATGACAATCCAGGGTAATTTCATGACTTCATAGGCCATCTAATGATTCAGCTACATTAGAATCAAATGTAATCATCAGCGGCTTCCTCTAATCAAGCACAACGCTCGTGTTGAATCGAAGCTCTAAGCTCAATTGGGAACCAAACGCCAGAGTGTACCCTCTTCTCATCCTGCACGGTCATAATTAGTTTCGGACGTGCACGACGTAGGGTTAATGTACCACAACGATTCTGCCAGTTCAAGATGGTACTCACATACTTATCGGCCTTCGGCCTTATCTATCAAAGATTAGTTTGGATTTTAATCATTCCCTTCTTCAAAAAGGCCTGTTATGTAGAGCCCTTCATGGAATGGGAATCCGGGATGGATTCATGAAAATGGGAAATGCGACGGGAATGGATGGAATGGTGCAAACTTTTTGGGAAATTCACATATTGGACAGTGTATGGGACAGACCATATCAATTGGTACTAAAAACATTAGAATATGCTGAAATGGGTAGGAATGGGAAGTCTAATCAAGTATGAAAGTGGTTGGAACGGGTTTTGTTCTGGCTGAATGGGCTGGAACGGGTTGGGGGCTTAAAATTTGTCCATGAAGGCTCTACTGTATGTATGTTCATGATTCTTAAATCATTCCTATGGACCGAGCTTTGACGACTACCAATGTTAAGTATAGTATATGTATGTATTGATTATGATGTGTGTACTGTGACACTCACAAAGCGTTGCTCCTCACTTTATCCATTTTTAGTGCTACGGGCATTAGAACATTACGGATTTATTTCTTCGTTTTCCTTTCGAGCAGCGGTGTTGTCGACTTCGAAGAAAACGAAACAATGTGATCTTTAAAGGGTAGTTCACTTGAAAGGTTGTTCTTGAAATTCAAACCATACGGTGCATCTTGAGCTCAAAATACGAATTATGACTTTGGTTTGGACAAGTGATGGATATATGTGGAGAAAGAAGTAAGTATTTCAACTTTGTATTTCACGAAGAAATCGTACGATAAAGCAGGTGGCGTTCTGCTCCGCCAGACGCCTAGTACAGTCTCTGAAAGGGTGCGGCAGCCGGGCGGCTGAGCAGATATAGGAGGCGTGTGATCAGGTTACGTGTCAGACAGTGTCCTACTCCGGACCCGGTTGGCCGCGAACTACCGAAGCGTTGTCGGGCCCCCCGAAGAATGCAGATAATCTGTGTCGAAACTACATAATTGGGACTCAGCTTCCGCCATACAAACAAGCGTGGGTGGGAGTCGATCGTATCATAAAAAGTGGGGGGGGGGGGGTTCGACCCCCCGGTTTTCAAAAGTGGGGGTCGCGACCCCCCCGTCGGCGACGCCCCTGTATATATATATTCTTCCTGCCAGCTTATTATTATTTTAGAAAGCTTTCCAAAGCAGCTGCGGCTGTCTTCTTTGGCCTGGTTGCAACATTTGTAAATTAAGAACAGTAGGTACCTACATTTTCGATGATAAATACAAAACAGTACCTACAATTCAAGAATCATACTTTCATACATACACACACACACACACACACACACACACACACACACACACACACACACACACGTACGTACACACTCACGCACGCACACACGGATATGCCGTCAGCGCCTGGTGCTGCGAGACACCGACCCCAGTCGTGAGCGATGAGGCCGAAACGAGGCAGCACTCTTAGCATTACGACTCGAATCCCGTCAACGAGCTACAGATCGTATAGTACCTTCCGGAGCCCGTTGACTCAGGCCCTCTGCATGGCAGCCAGACTGGCCACCACGGCGATATCGGCTGCGCGAGTCTGGCGAGCGCGTTATCCCCCCTCATGGAGACGACGTCGTGCTCCGGACGGTAGCCGCTAACCGTCAGGGTGCGAGGCCTGGCTAGGAGCCACTTGATGTCTTCCGCGATATCGACACGAGACATCCACGGCTTCAATCCGCGTTGGTATTGTAGCCGATATTACAGACGACCCAAGTGGTTTCCGAGCGACGACGGCAGACAGAAAAGGTGAACGGCGTGAAAATCGACGATAAACATGGCCGGGATTCTGTTCTGAAACACCAGGCTCTCGTCGCCCATCCTGCCGCACGTACTGTCACGATTCTCGCGGCTGCCCTCACCTTCCCCATCATCGTGCCCCGCTTCGGCTTCTGCCGCAGCCCACATCGGCGGAAACATGCTGGCGACTGTCGTCACCACAAGCGCCGCCGCCGGCCGCCGTTCACGCTGCCATATGTACGGCTTATGTATGGCCAAATGTAAAACAAGTCGACTATCATCAACATTTAGTAAAGAGTGACGACGCATCGGATCAGGGTCCCCGTTCAAATACCTGGGGCTGGGATGTTACAGATTCAAAACCAAACTCAAATTTAATTTGTGATTCGATCGACCTCGGTGGTTAATTTAACTTTTACCATATGCCGGGATATCAAAATACATTAGCCGGAGAGTGTGGTACAACTGGTAGCAACGAAAAGCCCTAGGTCAAATTTGTTGTACAGAGCGCGTGACAACCAGTTTGTGTATAAAATCCTGACTGGAATTCTGAAAGCTTTGGGTCGACTTTGCTTCAGGCTTTTTCCAAATTTATCGAAGTCAAAAATTTTTAACTATATAAATAATTTCTTGCTCTGGTAAGGACCTAAGTTTAATTAAATACAGATTGAAAAAATATGAAAAAACACATTGAATTGACTTAACGCGGCATATGGTAAAATCATACCCCACTCGGCGGAATAAATTGTCGAGACCTCTGTTGCTTTCTTGATTTTTGAACCTCGGCCTTCGCCTCGTCAAAAATCAGAAAGCACCTCGGTCTCGACAATTTATTTACACCGGCCTCATGCGGTATTATATAATACTATACATAATTTAAATGCCTAGCACGGAAAATGGTTATCTCAACTCAAAGATAATGTTAAAGTGGCAGTGTCCCTTTAAGACAATCTCACCATGTGGGTTTGTTATGATCCTGCCGTAGGGAGTCATTTACCAATTTGATGCTATGACGTGTGCAATATTTGGTGGCTGGTTTTGCTCGATCGCCGTTTATGTAGGTCCCTCGCCCAATCCCTTCTTTTTCGCGGTCTCAGTACCCATTTTTTCTTACGGGGAGTTGTTAAAGCGAATTAAGATTTTACTTTGCCTTTGTTCGGCCTTGATTATTCTTTATGACCCGCTGCAGGATGCCTTACGGCGATACGTCCGCGCCGATCAGGTCAAGCTGCAGGGTACGGTTGTATATCTGCAGCCATGCCCGTATGTCGACGACTTTCCCCTTTGGCGCCTTTAAATTTGCCGTACTTGAGCTTCAGTGTTTTATATGCAATATGCATTGCTTATGTTAGTTTCACTAGAAAAATATGTCGAGCGTCCGTGATTAAAACGTATTTCGGGCGAGAGGGATATACGCCATACACATTCTAAGACCACACAAGAGTGACTTGAAAGAGGCGAACATTGTTAATTTACTGCGAACATAATAATGTTCCTTCACGACTCAAACACTTCTTACACTATTGATATTCAGTGTTTTTACAGCTTACCCATCATAGCAGCAACTAAAATGCTTGCTTAAAAACAAGACCATTGTACCCACACATTACATCCTGCTCAGGTTTCATCTGAGGGCAGTTTATCGGTCATTTCAGTTTTCAGCTCTGTAAGACAATGACCGGTGCCCAAGTTTCAGTTCCCAGAAATCGGCGGTCATAGGCGGTCCCTCATTCTATAATCGATGCGGCAGCTACATGTGAATGTCAGCTGATGTTTGTCGCCGTCAGCGTTTACGTGATTGAGCACAATTAAATACATGGCGACATCAGCGTAGTTTCTGTAATCACGACTCTCCATGGTTGTCATTACCCCCTTGTATCCTGCAATCAGGCAGTGGTTACGTGCTTACCGTCTTAATTGAGTCTGCCGGTGGTAATCCATTATTACTTCGTAATTGATTACAAATTGGTGTACCCCGTGCTGCCACTTCCGTAGGCACGCGAGTCGAGCCAACTGTTCAGTTCCGGTGGAACGTTCAAATCGCAGCCAATTAGACCATGCGTTCGTCGTATACATATTAGATGATGACTGGTTATTTTATGAGGGTCAGGCGCAAAATGGACTGTTCTCGCTCTCGCTCTCGCTCTCGCTCTCAGTTCCGGTCATTCCTGCGCGGGGTGAGGCAGTTCTCGGCTTTAAGCTATGCGGTACAGCATAACTTCAGGCGTTTGCTGCTAGTGCCATCTAGCGCCAGGAATATAAGTATAGTTGTTAGCTAATTATAGGCAAAATGTCTTTTAAAGCTGCGCCACCAGCTAGTCTGGGAAGTTACAGTGGTTGACTGCACTGACCGTGACCACGTTCGTTACGTTATCATCACGCCTCGCCTGTGTGAAAAATGAATGCATGCCACTGTTATGTGCTATATCTTATCGTAATCTGTCTGTGGCTCTCGTCTCATGCATTAGTCGCAGTCTGTCGCGAGCATGTGTTGACATCAGACTTATTCGTGGTTTTGCCTCCAATATACCAACATAAATAGCTTGAGCAAAGTAACATTTTACTGGACTTAGGTGGGTGGCCATGCAAACAAACAGGGCTATCGTACCTGAATAATGTTTGATCCATCTCGCCACGTCCGGCACGCCAAGATGGGGCGAGTCGGACAATTTCCGTTCCTAACTGATTCGCCCGTAAGCAAATCATAAGCCAAACAGTCAGATAACCTCGTGGTGAATACAGCTGGTTTATTCTCAAATAAGGGTACTCAGTGATCACCAACAGATGTGTGACTGATGACAAACATTACAAACACGTCATGCCCGGAACAAACGCGGATAACAAAGCGAAATGTAATGAAGACATGATGCAAAGCTGACAAATGAAAAATGACAAACGATGACGAAAAATGACAAATGAAAAATGGCAAACGATGACGAAAAATGAAAAATGACGAGAAAAATGACGCATGACCTCTTGGCCCTGCGACTTCGTGAAGATCGCAGAAAAAAATGTCACATGAATATTTGTATTTACTATTTAGCAACAGGTCCGTGAGTCTGGTGAAAATTGGGCACATTTATCCATTTCCTGTGGATGTATATGTACTTTCATCTTTCACAGTGACTTATAATTGGGTGGTCACAAAATCGACTTCACCTTAAATCACCGATATATGGCGATTGATGTGTCATAAGCTTTTGGTTATTTGTTTCCGTTTGTTCCTAGCTATTATGGTTCCTGAGATATTTTAAGATTTCTGCAGAAAAGTCCTAATAAAAAACTTTGATGATCTCTGGTGACCTTAATTTGTGACACACGAACACCTCATTTCAGTGAACCAGCTAGGTCATGTTGAGCTTGGGGAGACACGACTCGACGAGACAAACACAGTGGTGTCATTTGCACGTCTATACATTTATTACATCAATATGTATTGGCAAAAAAGTGATGGTGACCTGAGATGACCTCAGCTGACTGTCACAGGGTAACAATTGCATCTGATTTATCAATATTGAGCTAAAATAACATTATTCTGAAATAAGTTGCCTGATGCAATGCATATTTTCTGAAAAGGACATTTGTATTTTCACTTTTACTTATACTGGAGAGGTCATGAAATTTACCTGACCCTAGGTCACTGATACAAAAAAAGTATTTTGATAAATGAAATGTCATTGTTAAGACCCTATGAAAGCCTGAAGGTTTCAAAGCTCTCAGACAAACACTGTGGCTTTGGCACCACTACAAACATTTTTGGAGGTAAGGTTATTTGACGTTAAAGGGAGTGTGCCTACTCACATTGGTCATGTGGAGTTGTTGACACTAGTCTGTAGAACATATTTTTCTGAATTAGCCATGTACTTCATTCCCAGAACCACTTTTAGTTGCTGGATATTCCAGTCGCCCAATCACTTTCTGGCAGAATTTAATTATCAATAGTCGCCAGTAGAGCTTTCGCACTAGAAGCATTGCTCTTAAATTACAAACGCTAGCATAATACTTGTTATCTCTGCGCCATGGCGCCATTAAGGTAACATCTTCGCTACTCTTGATTTATAGTGATTCGATCGTATTATGATTTTGAAAACAAACAAATGCAAAAGCAGAATAAAGTAAAAATTCAACTTAAGGGGTCCAACGTGAATTTTATCGTAACCATAATCAAACATAGCTTCTTACCGTAATAAAAATATATTTGACATTTCAAAAGAGTAGGCACACTCCCTTTAACTGGTGACCTGACCTATGACGAACTGAGGTTAAAACTTTCAGGAAACATGGGTAATTAATCCTTAAATATCTGTGCCAAATTTGGCAGCGCTGCGCACCACCGTGTACTCGCTACTGCGAGAAAACAACGCAGGGGTAGGGTAAAAAGGACTCTCTTACCAGGGCGAGGGCTATTGTTAAAACTGAAAATAATTACATTTAGTAAAGAAAACATCTATCCTCCATTTTTTGTACGCGACTATATAACACCTGACCGCAGTTTAAATTTCTTAAAATCAAAATAATAATTGCCCTTTTGTTGAGGTCACGCAGGGTCACACAAGGTCAAGCGAAATGATAATTACAAAAATGTCCTTTAGTTTAAGTGAATTCTAATAACAGGTATGTAGTTTTTCAAATTTAAACAACCTAAATTGGTCTAAAAAATCCAAAAAAATTGAGTTTGGTCTGACCTGATAAAACTTCCGCAGGCTATATCTCCATATCCGTTGGACGGAGCGAGCTCAAAATTGCACTGGCGTTTGAAGGGCCCCAAATTACCCCTTAAACAAAATGTTATCAAAATCTGAGATGAAGGATGTTAATTTTGCACTGTGGCGTGTCGAATTTGTCGTGGAATCACTTAATTGCCCTTGCACTCGCCCATGCACTTGCACTTGCCCTTGCACTTGTAGGGATCCATTTGAAGTGAGAGTCGAAATCCACCAAAGCAAATTTGGATCGCTAGTCAAAATTGGTTCCCCCCGACAATACCACATTCAAATCGTTCCCGGGGTCGTGCCTTTAATTTATATTTGTATACCTGTAAGGATGTATCATATATGTACCAACATTATCAGCTCAACCTTTAGTGATGAACAATACGGTTGAACGTGTTCTCACGGGAAGTCAAATAATCAGCAATTTAGAGTGGAAGTCAAATTATCAACAAAGAGCTGCGGTGTGGACGCCTTCTCCACATGACCGAACAAAACCACGCAATGAATACGTAACCGATAAATATTCCTCTTCCGTCCTTATAAAATACATTTTAACTGCCTCTAGTTTTCACCTCAACCCAAACGTGCAGTGGGATGCAAAGCCAACACCACCGTACCTATTTTTATTACAAATTTAATGGAGGCTGGAGATATAAATTAAGTGGCTGAAAGCTGAGAAAAAGATCAAATTTAGAGTTGGCTTTGTTTCCGCGGAGTGGTTGGGCCCTACCAATTATTTTCGGAAAACGACAACCCTGGTTGGAACTTGATGTTGAGCTGTTCGCTGGGTGCTTATTGCTTGACGACGTCTTTACAATAAGCATATGTGTCTAAGTCGCGGTAAGCTATCATTTGGCGCATCTTTTGAATGTAGCATTTCCATGTTTCTTTCGTTCCCTTTTATCGTATTTTCTCTCATCTACCTCCCAGTTTCGAGACTTTCCCTTTTCACTCTTGTTTTGTCTGAGGTCTTCTGTTTGCAACTGATTTTTTCGTCTGCCATAAGCTTTATTTCATTTCCCGTTCATGAGCAAAGGAGGATCCAGAACGTTTTTTTTTTGGGGGGAGGCATATTCCCAAAAATATCACACCATTCTGAAAACTCATCGTATTTTGCTTGCTCATGCATGCATTGATAGCTGATTAAAAATACACCTTCCCAAGTAAAAATTGCTTAGATTGTCTTCTATACCAGGAACTGTGTTAATTTTGCGTCGATTTCAGACGGTTGGTGAGGGGCCCCTTTGCTCCCCCTGGATCCACCATTGGTCATAAGTCTTTGCGAACGTCATGCTGCGACTGTGCAGCAGCCGTTGCCCCAAGCCACGAGGCCCCAAGCCAAGAGAATGGGGTGCGCAATGCTAACATTTGCGGTTAAAGTCCTGGCCATGGTGAACTGATTTGTAGGGATGGAGCCCAGCGTTTGCTTGGATTAAGGGCTTGGTGGATGACTTTCAGAACTCGATAAAACCATCAGAGAACTCTGTCCCAATGTCCATCAGATCCGCGGTGGAGAGCTGGGCGACTCCGGTCTCTTGCAGGACGCTGGCCAGAAAATCACTCAGCATCGAAGTAAAACACTGTTGCACACTGCACACTACCCTGAGATGGTATTGAGCGTGACCTCAATTATCTCTTCGATCGGCTCTGCGAGGCGTCTTTCTGGCGGTAGGCACGAGAGAAAGGTATCGAGAATTTGGGCTGCAGGCGTGAAGAGAGCTCTTGTAGGAAAGAAGGCTCGGACAGAGCCTGGTCGGGAAAAATAGGATCGCTGTGTTTTCATCTGCCCGGCGAAACTTGACGTCAGGTCCGCTTTCCCTCAGGTCACATTCTGGGTGTGGGGGGGGGGGCGAGTGGTTGGCTGAATATCGGAATACTCTCAATGATGCGTGGGGTCTAATGTAGAATGTTCATTGAGAGTGTCTCGAAGACATTGTCTTTCCGCCCGCCTGACACTTGACAGTGCGCCAGATGCTCCATCAGTCGAGGATTGTCATTTTGTTCCAAGGGAGCTCAGAATTCAGAAATGCCCAGTGAAGGGCCAGATTCGACCTCGGAGGACACCATCTCGAGAGCGCATAGTTTGATGGTTCAGTCTATGAGCGTTGTTGAATGTGGTGAATAGCTCGTTATCCAGCTTGCTTAAATATCGTCAACCGTCATCGTATGTATCATCAAACGCTGGGCACCTCTGGTACTTTGTATTCAATTAATCAGTCCGAATCGCATCATCACGCCATGCATTTGGCACGACACTGCGGAGCCATCCGCTTCAAAAACGTGTGGCAGGGTCTATCGCCGGACACCACACTTCGCCGTCAGGTCCAGTTTCGATCCACGCGGCGCCACTAAAATCAATACCTGTAGCAGCCGGCTGCGGACGGCAGCGCTGGACTGATTGTGACAGTCGTTTGGGGGAGGGTGAGGGGGGTGAGGGGCGGCCTTTTTATGATAGCACGTGCCACGTGCACGCTCCAGCTGAGCGGCTCGGCTGCACGACACCGGATATCCGCCGGAAGTGGCCGCGGGCGCCGAGCGCTGATTTGCGGCCGTGCTGGATAGCGGTGGTTCTGTGGCCGCCGACACCACCATTGACACCACTGCAGCTGCCCCGAACCAATTAACAGCCGGTGAAATGGGCAGCGGCTTTTGCTGTGACACCGTTGTGGTCGTTAAGTGTGCACGGTTTCGGGAAGCGGCAAATCGTTCCGGCGGTCGAGGTGAGCTAAACATGACATCCTGCGTTGGTGTTGTTTAGCTTCGCTGCAGTGTAGCGATTTTGGTTGTGAACTAGCTGTCCTCTTGTCTCCGGAAAAATCATGGTTTCGTATGATCAGCCTAATGTTCGGGCTCCGGCTGCTGTGTGAGTCAGAAAATGCTGAAGCTTTGCTGTCGGAAAGGAGTCACGGCAATAATATAACTTTCTTTGCGTTTTCTTTGTGCTGACAATCTCAACTGCGTTATCAAATAGGTACTGATGGAGAAGGTCAAATGCTTACTTCTACAGTGCTAGTGCCTGCATATCATATCTCATTGCTTCGTCTGGAATGTCCCGTTCGTGCGTGGGCAGACGCTCTGTCATTTCGACGCCACTTTGATGCATAGCTTTGCCGTGACATTAGCAATGCATGGCAAATGACGGTCCCCACCGGTCGCTCACCAGTCCTGCACGGTCGCTCACCATTCCCACACGTGCGGCGCGTGGCAGCGGCTCGCCAGCGAGACATCTCACCGCCGACGGCATTGTCACCGTCGTTCCACCGACTCTCGGCCGCGTCAGACAGTCGATAGTCCACCCTCCGAGTCGCGGCGACGACAATCAGCCGCCTCATACGCGCCGTAATCGAGTGTAATTGAGTGTTTGCCTTTCATGGGGCCGTGTCGGGACGGAGGGACGGCGGGCGGCCTCCCCGTGCCTCCCCCCTCCCCGCGCCCCCCGGGACCCGATGCCGAGGGCGCGGAGGATCGTTTGCCGTGCTAATGTGATCAGGAGCAGGATGATATACTGGGGAGCGATATGGTGGTATGGTATGAGTCGGTATTAACCGTAGGCTAATGTATGGTATGAAGCAGTATTATTTATTTATTTATTTATTGTACATCGTGGGATTATCCCCTCTAATGGACCGAGGTCCGGGGGCTATTCCTAATCCCGAGTCAAGAGCAAAGGGGGAATGGGCAGACAAACAGCGGTAAAATAACATTCCAACGCAAGATTCACATTCAGGTACATAGCAATCAGTCATCGTTGTAACTCCTGCGTAGGTAGCAGTCGCGCTTCAGCTTTCGTTTGAATGACGCCACTGAGACGGTTACAAGTTCAGGTGGCAGGTCATTATACAGCTTGGCCGCGCGATAGACAAACTGACGCTTGCCCGCAGCAGAGCCGTTGATGCGAGGCAGACTGAGCAGATGGTCTTGCAAGTACTGCGGCACACGATCACAGCTCTCGTTCGTATAGAACTGCGAAGCATAATCTGGTTGCTAGTGAGACGGATCCGATGAAGTGAGGCCAAGGTCTGGTGATAAAATAAGTCCGCCGATGTTAGCCAGCCAAGCTCTTCTCTAGCAGCCGAGAAGCGATCAAACTTCCTTTTTCCTGAGATTACGCGAGCGGCGAAGTTAATGATCTTTTGGAACTGCTGCGATATTTTTAGCCGAACCATTTCCATAGATAGTGAGGCAGTATCCGAAACGTGAGAAAACACCAGTGCGGATACGATGATAGGCAGGATCTCGTGTGGAAGCTGGTGACGTAGCTGAGCAATTCCGGCCAATATGGTTTGAGTCGGTATTAGTTAGTCTCTGGTGCAGTTTCGTGGTGTTCTAAGGAGGTTTTACGGATTTAAGTGCAGGCATTGCTTAACATGGTCGTCGTTTACCTTGTTCCTTTTCTTGCCAGGATTGTGGAGGGTGCTTTTGTTCATACGTCTTTGATCTTCGCCATCGGGCAGCAAGCGTCACAGACGACGATGGCGTGTCATGCATCATCAAAATGTGATACGAATTATTTCGGGAAAAGGTGGATGTACGATGAGCTTACATGGTGCACTAGGGTGTGAACCGAGCTTAACAATTCGTTCCATCGGGTATATCCAAGGGCGTCGCCACCTTCCAAAAGTTGGGGGGAGTCACTTTGAAGTTGATTCTTTCCATGCAACGCCCATAGGCGTAATGCTAAAATTCGAAAATGTTTGGGGGACGCGTGGCCCGGGGGGACGCGTCCCCCTGCCCCCCGCTTTCGACGCCCATGGGTACATCAGTGATGTTACCATAGAACTGTCTTGTGGTGCACATTTCACATTAGTGTGGAGCTAGAATAGTGTCACGGTTACATCGTTTGCCGTAGCTGGCTGCTGGCGGGGAGATAATAAAGTGTCACGGGGACATCGTTTGTCGTAGCAAGCGGGGAGCATCATGCCTGGAGAATTGCTCCGTCCCCGAGGCCCGAGCCGAGGGGCCAACTCCACTGGGCCCGCAGCACACCCGCCGGCTATCGATGTAATGCAGATCGATGGTGGGCGGGCTGACTGCCGGGTGGCGTATTCTCCCGACAGTGAGGTAGCTCTGCCTGCCAGCCACGCCCCTCGTCAGGCGACAGCGGGTGTGCCGCGTCATCGAACGACTCCCCGGCCACTTGGCCGGCGCCCGGCCGGGGCAGGGGCAGCGGGGGCCGCACGGACGGCTTGTCGCCCACCGCCGCCACGGTGTAATGAGCTCGCTGCCATCTGATAGCCGTTATCGCCGCGGCAATCCGTCCGCCACTCACTCGACGCCAAAATGGACGGCGCTGCGGCGCGTGCGCCGACCGGCCGCGTGCCACGGCGTCGACGGTGACGGCTGCGGTGACGGCAGCGACGACGGCGGCACAGGCGAGCCAGCCGCGCCGCTGGACACGCTGGGGGAGAGCGCTACTGCGGCCAGGCACTATAGAGCTGGAACAGGGCGTCATAGCGGGGGCGCGAACGGAAGGTTCGGGCTGACTGGACGGCCTCTGCTCACAAGATGGGACAGATAGATATGCGTTGTGTGTCGCGATCGGCAAGCGGACAGCCGACCGCGCTGGGGGGCACGCGGCGAGGACGCGAACGGAAGAGGAGAATAGGCACTTGGGGGCGTGAGGGAACGAGGGTGCGTTCGGTGGTGACTTGGTCGCGTTGCGGTTCAGAAGTGGCATCAAGATTGCGCGAGGCCCAGGGCGAGGGTTTGAGACGGAGTGACGGAGATCGGGACTGGGTGACGTGCTTGAGAGTGATTCTGGTGTCTGGACTGGGCACTGAGTAACTGAGACCTGGGCCGATTGACTGAGTGACTGAGATCAGGACTGAGTGACTGGGTGACGTGTGAGTGGGAGTGACCAGCACGAGGACCGTGTCGAGGCCCGGGCAGCGATGCTGGCCTCGGAGTCGCCGTGTCGGATGTACGGCAGTGCCGGCGAGCGAGGCCCGGCCGGCCACGGCCCCTGCTTCCCCGGCGGCGGCCACTACAGCCCGCCGGCCGTCTACCGGCACCACGAGCCCGCTCGCCGCTCGCTGCTCAACAATGCGGTGAGTACGGCTCGGGCGACGACTGCTAGAGTCAGTGGTGGGGGCGTTGTGTTTGTTTTCCTGTGTGCTGGAACGTCAACCATTGTCGTGTGTAGTTCTCCAACGCCGTCGAGTGTCCTTGTCAGCATGGATGTTACTTATTTGCCACAGGATTCTATGTTTTCAGTTCATCGTGTTTTCCTGATGTTTATGGTTCAGTATGCGTCGAAGGCGTCAATGCTCAAATTTGTTGTAGGTAAATTGTAATCCGCCCGAAGCTGTTGTGATTGTGCACGTTGACCCGTAATTTCAAGTCTCCGTTGTCTACTCATATGATGAAAAGTTGCACAAATATTGCACTCAGGGGCGCAGACCTTCGATAAGGGGGCACGGCATCCCCAGGGGCCCCCTCGGCAAAGGCCCCCGAAAATAATGGCGCGAAAAATATCACCTCGGATTTAGGCCACTATATTTTGCAGGGCCCATGAACAGTCACAAACGGGGACGTCGCCGATCTTTTATAGTGTGAAAGCCGGCCCAATGCCCCTCCCCCCGGGGGCACGTACCCCCTCTGCCACCCTTTCCTGGCTGCGCCCCTGATTGCGCTTCGGAACCAATCGCATATTGTTTCGTGCTCCACAATTACCTGGATGATTAAATGGATGAAAAGGGTAGTGGGTACCTATATACTTCTTTACCTGCCATGTTATCGATGATAATTTAGTGAAGGATATCATTTGAACAAATTTGTTTTAGTTGGACTCGTATTAATTTAATTTCGTGTATTTCCGTCTATAACGTTCCGAGGCCTTCCTTCAAAATAAGCCCCATACCAGCTGATTGCTTAACCTTTCACTGACAACGTACCCAACTGTAATGGTCAATGGTTTATCTCTATAATTGCAGATGCATGGTGCCGGTGGATCCCTTTGCTCCGTTTCTGTTCGGTTCCCCAATCGTTAAAAAAAAATCCACATCACAGGTGTGGACCTTCGATGATGGGCGTGGTTTTATTGAGCATTTATATTTAGCTTCAATATTGTATTATTCTACTATTTTATTTCTGTGTTAGGTACACATAGGTATTTTTGTCATTACCACACATAACATGCATTCGTACCTATGCATGTGTAGGGGTACCAGGGAGGGACGTAGTTGAGTCTAAGGAGGCACGGGTGCCATGCTCCCCCTTCCCGAGAAAAACAATTTACAACAGATGAAATGTGATTCTGCTGACGTCCCGACCCTACCCCTCCCCCTCGGTCAACATTTGGCTGAGGAGCAAAATATGATCCTTCCACTGACGTGCCGCTGACCCCCTGATAAAAATCCTGGCTACGTGCCTGCGCTAAACCATATGCCTTAGCAATATTTTTTCTTCTTCTCGAATTGCCCCCCAGTGAAAATTCCTTAGCCGAGGCCCTGACTCAGGGTCCCCGTTCAAATACACTGGGGACTGGGAATGTTACAGGTGTCAAAACCAAGCTCATTTTTTGTGTGATTCGACCCCGGTGTTTTTTTTAACTTATAGGTACTATACATAATTAATAATTTGAATGCCTAGCACGGAAAATGGCTATCTCAACTCAAATATAATGTTAAGGTGGGACAGTCCCTTTAACAGGCCGTTCCAAAGACCATTTAAAAGCAAAATGCAATAAAAACGTCAAAAATATATAAAATGGCAAGGGAGTGAAAATGGCTATCTCGGTTTCTTATATTTTTTACCCCTCCCAAAAATGAGGAAAATACCATGAAAATCAAAATTATAATTATTTTCAAAAACAGGAATACATGTATGTATGAGAATAACGCATGGACAAAACCAAATAAATTTCAAAGCAACATCTGAAATATTGGCTGACTGATGGGCTGGTGGCTTCAAATAAAAGTGGGTTTCACGGCGTTTACACCTAATAGGAGCCCATGAGAAAACATAAATAGCTATTTCTCGTTATCTAACCGTCAATTCATGCTGCTATTTCCAGGGGCTCTGCGGGCAGCTCTACATTAAGTAATGGTGCCTTTCACGTCAAATTATCTCAAATGATGAATGCATTATTTGCAATATACCGTGCAACACTTCGCACATTCCTTCAAACATTCAAGCTCACTGCTCATATAATGCATCAAAGTAAAAAACGTCTCGAAAAGACAAGCAAGTGATTTTCATCTGAACAGATTTCCCATGCATGGCTGCATTTTTCTGCAACAGATTGGTCAATTTGCAATATGACAATGTGCTTAAATAGCAGACCATTTATGAAATATTTGCATCAATAGAACGCTAGAAAATGTCAATGGCATGGCATAATGACCAAATTATGTGAAGTGAATGCTGAAGATTTCAAGTATCTTTAAACCTCTGCAGAGAGGTCAAGACACTGTCGCGAGCAGCTAGAACGGTGCCGATAGTTGTCAGGGCGCGGGACCCATTAATTAGCTCTTGGGACCGCGCCTGTCAAAATAATGGGTTGAGTACGGGCCTGGGTGTCGGTTTTGGTGCTCCTACGCCTCTGCGTGAGGGCCATGAATGAAAGTCTCTGTTTATACTGACAATTTGCTGACAGCCGCGCGACACGCTGTCGCACTCGCTATAATTAACGAGCTTTTTCCCGAGCCTGCCGGTAGAGGCGTTCTCTTGAGAATCTGGCCTCCGTGAAGCTCACCCTGTATGAGTAGGTAGGTACCTCGTCCTCATGACGTCATTTTTTAAAGAACGTTTTTTATTAACCAGATACAGATATCACGTCACCACTGTATTTTTTTCCCCCCCACCCGGGCGGGTTTTTTTTGTGATTACACCAGTGGTGACATAATACATTGCACGTCTCCATGTATTTACCTATACGACAAAATGGTTAAGAAAAAAAATGTTTTACCATTACAAATTTTGACCTTTTATGACCTAATCTTGACCTTATATGAGGTCAAGTGTGCAAATAGCTGCTATTATATAATTATATGTGTAAAATAAACCATAAAACATGTGTTACATGACCTCTTGCCAAAAGTAACCTTATTTGACCTGATGACCTGACTGAAAATCTGACCTGACCTTGACCTGTGCTTATAATTTAACTTTGGCCATAGATAACAGTAGACCATAACAGTCTACTGTTATCTATGCTTTGGCATATACAGGAGATTCATCATATCTTTGAGAACACTTTGTGCGATCACAGTTTTAATCTAAGGCTTTTGATGGAATGTATGGCCCACAAACTCAAATGTCATATTTCTGTCCTTTAACCTGACTGTGACCTGACGTGTGACCTTATTTTGAAAATTTCGCATATGCTTTAGATGCGTTTCATTAAGGGCGCTCGATTGCCGCCTTGTGCGTCTGGCTGCGGCTATTGGTTCGGAAGATAACACGAGGGAGCGAAAAACGTCCCCCAGCATATGACGTCCGGGTGAGACCCCAGACAATGCCGGGCTAAAGCACGAGGACGTGAATTATGTTTTTGTTATTTCAAGTCTTTGTGAGACTTGGGCTCCATACAAACTTGTTTGGGCCGCTCTAGTTCCTTTATTGTTCCTCTGCTCGCGACTCCGCCCCCTGTCTGGCCTCCACCAATAACGGCTGGCATCTCGGAGGTAGCCGACCAATCAGACTGTATCGATTTACGACGGTCGGAAGACGAACGAGGCGGCTTGTACCGAGACATGGGATTGAGGCCAGCGGACAATATCAGCCGGTATGAAAAGAAAGTCGGCTCAGCTGAAATGCCCACCGATTTCAAAGACACCGGCAGCGTGCGGTCTGTCGGCGCTTGTTTTGTCAGCACCAATCACAGTCTTGTATCATGCCAATATCGGTTGTCGCAATTCTGTCACATTCGGACGGGTCGTATTCTCGTTGGACCAAGTACGGATTCATCCGTGTATGGCCATGTATTATGCATGCACCGTTATTTCCCTCCAGGCTGGGGCTCGGCTAACATTGCTTTGTGAATGGTATCGCACGCAATTCGGCGCAATTTAACCCCGCCGGCCGGGGGGGTGTTTAGACAGCCCCCCTCAAGTTTTTCCTGCGATATCGAGAAACGGGCGGCGCGTAGCGCCGCCAAATTTTCAGTAACCTGTTTATGATCATCTTTTGTAAAGTACCAGTTTTTGCATAGGTCATGTAAGGGTCAGGTCACCAGGCTGGTCAAGTGACCACTCCGAAAAGTTTGCGGGTCCACAAAGCCACAGTTTTTGAGCGGGATTAGTTTCGTACTTACGGGTGTCCATAAGAGCATGACTATCAACAGTTTGGTATATCTCGGATTTTTCGATATCGGTGACCTAAGTTTCCAGAGAATTTTCCTGACCCTCCACTTATAAGTGATGGGAAATCACCAGATGCCTTCTTATCTGAAAAGTATGCATCGATCAGGACCTGATTATTTACAGAATCATGTTTGTCTTAGCTCATTCTGAATGACCTCAGGATTGCGATTGTTTCTAAAAGATCTCTACCGCGGCTTCTCGAGGTCATCTGAGGCTCTCGCAGTATATGCTAACTTCTGTATAATGAAGAATAGAGACGAGCAGAATGACACGCACTGTATTTTGTATCGTCTGTCCCGTCGCCCCATAATGCCATGACCTCTCGGATCCCATGCCTTGACCTGAGGTCAAATTTGAAAGTTGACCTACGAGGTCCATTCAATGTATATGTTTCAAGAGGCATGCTTGACGAGAGGCCACGATAGTTATGTTAAAATTCATTTCATGTTCATTATTTTAGAATAAAATGCTATATCATGAGAACATATTTTACAAAAACTGCATTTTGACTTTTGATGACCTCTGGAGCCTAAACTAATTTGAATTTGAGCTCAAAATTTGAGGACATTGTTGCGAATTGCAAATTCAAATATCTATCTATGCTTTCTTTTCTATTGTTTACTCTAGCTATCTAGTTTCCGAGAGATATATTGGGGATATCTGGAGCTATGTCCTAAATCTGGGAAATTTTGAAAAAGTTGACCTTTTGATGACCTCTGGTGACTCTAATATGACCTGAGAAAATTTTCACCGAAATAGTTTCCAATCCTTTTGACGAGCTTCTCGAACGGTATTTTTGGTTTTATGTCTAGGCGCCATAGGAGCCGGTTAGAAGGGAGGATGTCGAAGACACCCCCCGGCCCGAGAAGGTGGTCGCCGAGCACGCGGCCCGGCGCGGGTTAAAGACGTGGCGACGCGGCGTTTACAAGGAGAACATCGCAATTTAATGCACTTAATCGCGCGGCATGCTCAGTCCATAATTGATATAAGACGGAGACCTTTTGTCTATGAAATGTCGTCACTGAGTAGACATTCTGCTATCGTACCCCACATGCGATTCGTTGCGACTTTTTGTTAGGGTATGTTTTTAAACATAAGAAGCTTGAATAAGGTGAAACAAAGCCAACCTCGCAGTCTTGATATGTTTTTTAATTGACTTCGCAGTTCGCTGCCATCGAAGCAGTGGGTTCGCGAGAAGCGGGTGAAGAGGGCGTGGGAGGGGTGGACAGGTTTTCCCATCGAAAGAGGTCTGTGTTAGAAGCCTTAGGGTCACTGACATTAAGGAGCTTTTGCTTTATTTATAAGATATATTTATGGCCTCCTCTGACTGCTGAAAAGAGGTAATTGTGTCCGGGAGGGCTGGGAACCACTGGTATAGCTGATTCCAAATTGGTGTCGCTGGTTCCAAACATGTTATGACCCATGCCATACCTGTCATACTACATTCTCCATCCTTGTAACGTGCCTTTTTATCCGTTTTGTTTAGCCCTTTCAACGCTCGGGAAGGACCTTTGTTATTTCGAGGCGCCGAACCCCCTCCCCTGGACGAAATCCTGGCTACGTGCCTGTTTCAAGTGTAAAGTTGATAAGCGTTCCATGCTTATAACGGTCGGTACTCACTACTCAGTGGCGAATGTATGGTTGGGCAAAATGGGCAATTGCCCCGCCCCCCAAACCGTCCAAAATTGGCAAAAATGACACATTTCATGATATAGAAGGAAATCTAAGCAAACGAATGTAAGCAAAGAAGGAAATATAAGCAAACGAATGTACTCAGTGGCGGATCTATGGTTGGGCAAAATGGGCAATTGCCCCGCCCCCAAACCGTCCAAAATTGGCAAAAAATGACTTTTCAGAATTGTGTGAGACTTTTTGAATTTTTGCCCCTTCCCCAAACTCCAGTTCTAGATCCGCCGCTGTCGGTACTCACAAGTACTTGGTAACGAATTCACTGTCCGAGCGAAAATTATCTTGCCTACGCATTGCTATTTACCATAAAGGCATATAATATGCTTCATCTACTCTACCTTTTGCGAATATGTACCAAACTTCTATGAAAAATCAACAAGCATTTGACAAGTGCATTAAAATCGTCAGTTTAGCTTGGCCACGGCAGGGAACTATGTAATGTTTGCGACTTATTTTTTGGAAAATAAACTATGTTTTTCCCAACAATTAAAAAAATAATATTTCATACACTGCAATGCACACATGAAGCATTTCTCTATACCGTTTATCCATAAACAATCAATAAACGTTTCAGAACACCGTGATGCATTTCGCGGATCAACTTAGCCAAGGACGGCGACGTAATTAGTGTATGGGATTTGTTTCATTCAAGGGTGGATCCAGGGGGCAAAGAGACCATGCCCTTCCCCCGAAGGTCATTTAAATATGATTTTCCCCCAAAAAACACAAAAAAACGTTCGGACAAACGGTCAGCCTCTACAAATTTATCGCAAAAATTGCCCTTGCAGCAGTCAAAATTCAGCTATCCAGTCAAAAAGGGGAAATTTCGCGTCGCATCACGGCATGACACAAGTTTTGCAATTGTTCATACAAATTTGAAAAATGGGAAAATAAATTTACGGTAGAGGCATTCCCTGGCAGTTGTTGCTGATCCCAGTGACCAATACTTTGCATCATACCGAGATGTGAAACCAGGAAAAGGGGTTACCTGAGGCTTGGCTTCACTCACGGTCTGGTTTCAATATAAAAAACAACATTTTCCACGACCTAAAATACAAAATGTTCATGCAGCTTCGCGGCGTCACATCACTGACCATCGTCATAACGAACCCATCGTCATCATTTTTGGTTTGTCGTAAGGATGAATTGAATAAATAACATTTTAAGCTTCTTATCCTCTACAAGGCCTACCTTATCCTCTACACCACCTATATTTCTTATTTCTGGGGCTATATTTAAGGCAAACACGTACATATTTCGCGCCGGTTTGCGACACTAAAAAACATGCACCTATACTTTAACAGGAAAATATACATTAAAAATGCTGAAAGGGTTGAAATTCACGCAAACAAAATGATACATTTTTGTGTTATTCAGTTGACTCCCTACTCAAAAATTATCGGCGACGCCCCTGCGTACCTACAGTAGCAGACGGGCTGACGACGTGCTCCCCCACTGGTTAACAAATTCCTCGCTGACGGCTCATGGCTTGCTACCCCCGCCCCTGCACACCGCTCAACAACGTTTTGGAAATATGATTTGTCTCCCCCCAAAACACACTTCTAGGATCCGCCCCTGGTTTCATTGACCAATCAGGGACGTTGTGACGCTTCTTGGCGCACTTATTTTATGTCTGGACCTATGACTTGTTTACAAATAACATTCAAACCATAGAAAATGATGGATCATACTGTTCGTCACCATATGTTAGTTAGTGCATATGTATTGATTTCACATATTTTTATTCTTGAAAGTTAAGAAGCAGTTATTTCACTTTTAAATTGAAGCACGATCAATTTGAAACTATACATGTGCCACTAAAAAAATGCCGATACATAAATAAAAAGATGAATATTTAATTTAAATGCATACTATTGTTTGTATGTAGTTTGTCCCAGGGAAGCAGCATTTACTTTTTACATCTCCATTAAGCTGAACATTTCTAAAACTGTGCATACTAGGGTATAACAACGATAAAACTATTGAATGTGCTACTAACTATTGGAACACAGTCAACGCGCACGTGTGCTTCCGTACCGTTTCATACTTCAAACCTGTTATAGCTTTATCAGAGCACGCCAGCTCGGTCATCGCCCAAAAAGGTGTTTTAGTGGTACAAATATTGTTGCCAAAATCCGAGAATATATCATTTCGCGGCATTTTTTAGGTGGGGGTGCTTTGCCCGAGGAGGCGCCCTGGGTTTCTTTGCCCCCCATCCGAAAATACCTTCCGCCGCCACTGCATCGAAATGTCCGTGCCGTCTGACCGACAGCCAGACCTTCAGCAAGGGGGCACGACATCCCCAGAGGCCCCCCTCAGTAAAGGCCCCCAAACAAAAATGTCGCGAAACAAAATATTACATCGGATTTAAGCCACCATATTTTGCACGGCCCCTACAAAGTCGCAAAGAGGGACGTCGTCGATATTTGTAAGTGTGAAAGTCGGTACATTGGGGGCACGTTCCCCCTGGTTGCGCCCCTGCCGACAGCATGTGGTGGGTAGGTTCCTGGAATAAAACCTACTGTAATAATTCCACACCTTTGTTAAAACATTTCAGCTCTAGAGCCGCAACCAATTCTTTTTCGTCTACAATTTATGTTGTTTTCAGTTGTCAGGTACTCGCTGACCTGACCTGACCTGACCTTCCTCCCCACCGCAGGGTCCGCTGTTCGGCTGCCGGAACGACGTCCTGCTGAGCCGAGCCGAGGCGCTGGTCGACATGAGCCGACACTGCGCTCCACCGCCGCCGCACTCCAGCCCCGATCAGATGGCGTACGGGGCTGCTAACGCGGTGATGACGACGCCGCACACGCCGCCCACCTCCCTGCCGCACACCGTGTGGGACATGGTGTACGGTGCCGCGCCGCCGCCGCCGCTACAGCAGCACCGACCGCCGCCTCAGACGTCTCAGCCGCAGACGCACATCAAACAACTACAGGTGATGCAGCATGCATGGCTATTGGATAGGATATTAACAGTGAATGGCAGTGGTGGAGCTTTACGAAATCGGTCGGGGGCCCTTATGTTAATTTTATAGATTTTGACTCCATTCATACTATGCAACACCATAGGCCTTATGTTAAAATTTGAATCATTGGGAGGGGGTGGGGGTGGGGGGTCGGGCTCTCCCCAAGAGATATGAAGTTCCATCCCTGGTGAATGGGTTATACACACTGCGCGTCTCTGACTCACATCACATCACGTTGATGCGACTTAGATACAGATGATCGTGATTCAGATTACATAGAGGTAGAGGCGTTCGATGTTGCCTCGGTATTGCTGCCTGTTGTGATTTGAAAGTGTTTCCTAAGTCAACTCATAAGGCCAGGTTGTTGTGTTTCACTGACAACACACAACCTCGCTTATTTGGAAGAGAATAATATCAGCCTAGTGATATGCTTCTTTTAAGAACTGCATCGCAAAATTGTATACAAATTGCTCGGTAATGCAGTACTAAAAACAATTTAAGAATGCTCCACAGTCCACAGTTGTCTGCCTGACCTCAAGCCATGCAAGCACCGGGTGCTGCTGGGGCACATTAGCTGCAACGTACGCGTAACAACTAGCATTCAACATGCTTCAGCGTAGATAGCACTGCAATATTCGCCTTCTTTCTTGACATTGGAGCCTGTTTATGACGCTGGAATGGATGTGTTTGCTGTGGAACGACACTGTTATCGCTACATGAGCGGGGCCGAAGGGGGATTGGATTGAACGCTTGTCGTTTGCTCGTCCAGAACGGTGCCTTACCGTCAGCGTGTTCGTAAACGACTGTTGGCGGGCGGAAAGGACTCGGCAGCACGACAAAACATGTTGGCGTTTAAAACGAGTACATTTTGAAGCGCCACAGTTTCCAGTGGAGTTTCGGCTCATTTTCCGAATATTTAGCAAGTCATTACAACATCGATACTGCCGTGCGAATTGCACTCGTTAGGTGCTATTACCCACAACTGACGGGTTTGACGTGCACCTCATTCCAGCTATGTTCGGCCGGTGGTCTGGAGTCTCTGGAGCTGCTGGAGCCTCTGTGTCCGGCCAGCGCGCCATCGCTGCCGGGCCAGTCGGCCGAGGGCAGCGCCACACCTCAGCCTCCGCACCCCTCGCCGGCCATGTTCAGCCTGCCGCTCCACCCGGCCGGCCCGCTCCTCGCCGCCGCAGACCCGGACTCGGACCCGCGCGTGCTCGAGGCCTTCTCAGAGCGCTTCAAGCAGCGGCGCATCAAGCTGGGCGTGACGCAGGCGGACGTGGGCCGCGCGCTGGGCGCCCTCCAGCTGCCCGGCGTCGGCGCGCTGTCACAGTCGACCATCTGCCGGTTCGAGTCGCTGACGCTCAGCCACAACAACATGATGGCGCTGCGGCCGGTGCTGCACGCCTGGCTGGAGGAGGCCGAGGCTCAGGCGCGCGACCCTGCCGCGCCCTCCGTCTTGCCCGCAGACGAGAAGAAGCGGAAGCGGACGTCGATCGCGGCGGCCGAGAAGCGCTCGTTGGAGGCGTTCTTCAGCGTGCAGCCGCGGCCGAGTGGCGACAAGATCGCTGCTATTGCCGAGAAGCTCGAACTCAAGAAGAACGTCGTGCGCGTGTGGTTCTGCAACCAGCGCCAGAAGCAGAAGAGGATGAAGTTCGTGGCGTTGCGTCGCTGACTGCCGGTGCCTTTGAGTGGAGATTGAGTGGAGGTTGAGTTGGAGCCTGTTATTGCGCTGGTAGACTCAGAGGCGGGGTACGTTCAAAGTGCTACAATATTGATATGGTCCAGAGCTCGGAAATGCCAGAGTTCATAAAATCCCAGGGGGCGAGGACTGACGACGACACTGACGACGAGGACTGTTGAGACAAAGGCGTGGTGATGGCTACTGGTCGGCAGCAAACCGCTGGTCCCGTGGCCGTGCAACAACAGCAGAGCCGACCGCCACTTTACTGGTGAACTGCCGTCCTACGATCGGCTGCATTGGCTCTGCTCGCCTTAGAAAAGCGGTCTGTTAGTGATGTATGTGTGTAACGAGACTGGTGATGTCAGTTTTGATGTCGCACCGGCGAGGTTGTTGAAGTGGTGGTCTGATGTTGAGTATAGGTGCAGGTATGCCAGCCGTGCACCGTACCGGCTGCAGATATTGACAACGGTGCAATAGTGTTTCTGAAGAACTTCTAGTCATACATGCTAGCCAGATGACGGTTTATGAGTCTGAAAATTTCGAGTGGCCCGGGTGTGAAAGCGTTTTTGCTTTTGGGTTCAGTATGAGGTCCACATCTGAGTGGAGATGGCATTTCTGAAAAACAAATGCATATTTCGTTATCGTAATGCATGGTGCTGTGCATTACGAGATGTGTGTGTGTGTGTATTCCAACAGGAAACCAATCACTTTGTCAATTTGCTGCGAATATGTTAAAGGGACACTGCCACCTTCCCAAAAGTTATCAAATGTACGCCGCTTGTGGTGCTTAATATGAAGTAAATGCTGCTGAACACGATTATGACATTTGCTTCTCACAAACATAGCTCAATTTCATAAAAAGTTACGTTTTAATATTTGGGCTGATGACGTCATATGAAGGCATTTTTGGGAATAAAGAAAACCTTCACGTTACCATAAGTATGACTAGTGCATGGCTAATGCATGGCCAAAGGTAAAACAAGTCGACTGTAATCAACATTTAGTAAAGAGAGACGACGACATCGCGATCAGGGTCCCCATTCAAATACACTTGGGACGGGATGTTACAGTGTCAAAACCAAACACGAATTCTCTTTGATTCGACCTCAGTGGTTATTTTTAAATTATACCATGCATAATTGCAATGCCAAGCACGCAAAATGGCTATCTCAACTCAAATATAATGTTAAGAGGTGGCAGTGTCCCTTTAATAAGGGATATTCGTACCTGAAAATGATGGAATATGGCATCGGTTGCCACGGTTGGCTCAATCATCAAGATACACTAAAACAATTATTTGTTTTAAGCAATATATTTAGAAAATATCGAATCGCATTTTCAGTATAGATTCCCAAAGTGGCGCAGGTTGTTTTGTCACTGTGTGCGTCGAAAGAAGAATGAAGAAGCTTGGGACTTATGGTAAAACATCATTTATAGAACAAGTAAGTAAAAATGCAATTCTTATATAATCATCGCTTACGCTTGCACAACTAGCATAATATCGTTCATGGCAAAGGGTTTGCTCGCTGGTCCAGTAACGCTGCTTTTAACACAAACTTCCAACTCCCCTGGCGGATCCAGGGGGGCATTTAGGGCCATGGCTCCACACATGCCTAAAGTGAATTATTTGCAAAAAAAAACGATTAAACCTCATAACAAAAAGCGATCGGTAATAATGTATAATGCCTTTGCCTCTGTTTCATAACCACAAGTTTCGATGGAAACCAACAGGTCAGTATTACAAATAACAGAAAGAATGCAGTTGTCCAGGGAATAAAACGCTAAATTTTCCGCCGCTCCGCGGCACAATTTCAAAACCGAATATATTACATGGAGGTTAAAAATCGTGCCGTTACCCATCGCATTTATGTTCTATGTTGCTATTTTCCTATATGATTGTACAAAATAGTTCACTTTAACACTTTTTTTTACTACACTTTTAAAAGCACATTTTTTTTTAGAGTTCCGCACTTTACACAATGTGACGCATTGATGAAAATGGAGGAATTATAGGTCTTGGACCTAAAAACTATTCTAAGTTGGTATGGCTTATTCTAAATTGGTGTCACTGGTTCTTGATTTGTCAATTTGCTAATTCCAGCTCCAAAAAGTTGGTATGGCCCATGCCATACATGCCATACTGCATTCTCCATCCTTGTAACGTGGCTTTTCACCCGTTTTGTTTGGCACTTTCAACGCTTAGGAAAGGGTTCGCCAACACCACTGGCGGACTCAGGGCGATCAGGGGCGCATCCCCACCCCGCAGGAATCTGGGGGCATTGAATACAAGTATGCCCCTCGCGCGTTCCTGCACTGATCGTGAAAGTAATGATTCTAATCTACTGTCTGTCTGTCTGTCTGTCTGTCTGTCTGTCTGTCTGTCTGTCTGTCTGTCTGTCTGTCTGTCTGTCTGTCTTGTCTTGCCGGGACCGACAGACGGGAACCTGGACCACAATACAGCAGTAATCGGGCGCGCCCACACGGGCGGGCGGTATACGGCGGCCCACACGGGTGACACGGCACGAACCCAGCCACCAAAGATAGATTACACGGGTAGTACGGCACGGGTTTGCCCGGGTATCGACAGACGGGAACCCGGACCACACTACCGAGTCCCCGGCAGGGTGTACGGGCGGCCTACACGGATGACATGAGCGGAGACCGACGGATAAGGGAACCCCCGTAACGCCGTCTGAGTTGATGTAGCCGAACGGCTGACGCGGGCGGCACGGGTTGGGTCGGGATACGCAACGACGGACGAGTACGCGGTGACATGACCTTTGACTGGTCGGAGGCTGCGAATACACATGGGGCCTTCAAACCCGTTTGGGTGGTTAGCCGGATCGCCGCAACCCATGCACAGATACTTTCAAGAGAGACTGTACATGCAACGACAGACGGGTACACAGGTCACACCTCACGGGCCACACGGACACGGCCAGACGGGCACGTCTACCCCATGACGCCGTCTGAACTGTTGCGACCGGGCGGCTGGCACGGGCCGTACACACAATGACAGACGGGTACACGGGTCACGCCTCACGGCCCCGCCCCCCCCGGACACAGCCAGACGAGCACGTTTACCACCCGACACCGCCTGAACTGTTGCGACCGGACGGCTGACACGGGATCGCACGGGCCGTGCACGCAACGACAGACGGGCACTCGGGTCAAGGGTCCCACGGATAACACGACGCTCACTATACAGGGGCAAACGGGCTTACCTTTTAACTCCGGGCGCGCCAAACAGCGGGCGGGTAGTCCCTCTTCTTCTCCAACGGCCGTTCGCGCAACATATCTACTTTGTGTGCAGTTGCTGTCTCGGCGCAGCGACTCGTGATCCTCCGTGCGTCATAACCATCCTTCGCCCCACCGCCCCGTTAGACGCGTTGGGTTTAAAGTACACACAAAATGTATTGCTAACTAACGACACACCAGCGCACAAACGATCGCGAATTTTGGATATTTACATAACTACAAGTATCACCCAGCCAGTGCTGAGGCCCAGAGTCAGTTTGGGACCCTCCCGTCCCGGGTAGTGGGAGCCAGTGAGCCAGTGAGCCAGGGAGCCAGGAAGCCAGCGAGCCAGTCCGAGGTTCCCGGTAGACCGGGGTCGGTACGTACCAGCAGGTTGGTGCACTTGTCGTCCTGCTTCTTGATCGTATAGTGGGCGGTGTCGCGCACAGCAGCAGAACTCCCACCCACTCCGATAGCGCACGCTCCGCTCCGCACCCGCTTCCCGGACACCTCCGTCAGTCACACACGCTCCGCTGTCCAAAAGGTTCACCAAACCGCCCCAACGCCTTTTTTTTTTCCGGAGCTGTTCCAAAAAAAAAAAAAAAAAAAAAAAAAAAAAAAAAAAAAAAAAAAAAAAAAAAAAAAAAAAAAAAAAAAAAAATAACTCTCCGGACACATCTTCTCAGTCGCACAAGCTCCGCTCCTTATCACTCTCCGGACAAGTCACCCTGTCACACCGCTCCGTTCACTATCGCCTCCCAGCCATGTCTCTCATCGCACCACCCGCTCGCTATCGCTCCCCGACATGTACCCCTGTCCGCACCACCCGCTCGCTATCGCTCCCAGACCTGTACTGACACCCGTTCGCTTCCGCTCCCCAGACATACACTCTCGCTCCCCCCCCCCGGGTGGTTAGGTCCCGCGGCACAAACCCTCCCCTTTTCACCCCTGGCAATCCCTCCGGCACTCCTCCAGATCTCTCATTCGCTGAGGCTGCACGTCCGCCGCCGCTGACCCCGCCTTCGTCACCACCGGATCTGCCTGGGGCGTCCAGCAGGTGGGGCCGGCTGATGACCCGTCTTTCCGCCTCGCCAGACGGAAATCCGAGCCGACATACCAGCCGGCGTCTTTTGGGCGCGGTGGCAAGACGGCGCCTTTTGATGTGCGACGTCTCTCTCCTCCTCTTCCGCCATCAGCACCGTCATCCGATGCTCGTTGTGCCGCCAGAGGGTCGTCCCCGGGCGGCGCAAAACGATACCAGATGCGGTGGTGTCGCCTGACCGGACGCATTTCGCGTCGTCCGGGCGGCTGAGCGCGGCTATAATGAGCCGTGTCATGTCCGGTACAGGACCACATCTGGCGGCCAGTGGGGTCCGGGCGGGCAGGTGGCGTGTCCAGCAGGGCCCGAACAGGACACGCGGCGTGTCCAGCACCGCGCTCTGGCCGTGAGGGCTGTAGCAGCCCTACAACAACTGTAGGGTTTCTCGCCGGTGTGGTTTTGACAATGGACGGTCAGATTGGACTTTCTAGTAAACATCTTTCCGCACTCGTCACATATGTAAGGCTTTCGCTGAAGTGAAATCGGCGGTGCCTGGTCAGAGTGCGCTGCTCAGAAAACATTTGTCCGCAGTCGTCACATCTGTACGGCTTTTCGCCTGTGTGGATTCGGCGGTGACGGGTCAGATGGCTCTGTTGAGTAAACATCTTTCCGCAGTCATCACATCTGTAGGGTTTTTCCCCAGTGTGTTTCAGACAGTGACGGGTCAAACTATCCTTTCTGTTAAAGATCTCCCCACAGACGTCACAGCGGTAGCGTTTCCCGGCTCTGCTGTTGCCACGATGGTTAGACAGCATATTGTTTCCAACAGTTAAACAATCGTCACGTTCATTATCGTTTCTCCCGTGCCTTTCGATGTGGTCCTGCAGTCGTTTGACGTGTCCGGTGTCGCATTCTTGTCCAGAACAGTTGTAGCTGCAGTGTTTGGTGAGTTTGATGATACCTGCAAAAGAAGTTAACAATCAGTGCTGTTCATGGAAAGAGCCAATCTACAGGCTACAACCCCAAACCCCAGGCCCCTCCTCAGCCCATCCCCGGCATCTCTCTCCCGGTACATGGCACAAGGCCGAACTGGATGCAAAAAATGGAAGGGAAGAGCACTTGTGTGCCCCCGGCCCCCCTTGAGATCGCCAAAGGAATACGAGCTAGGACGATCAAACGTACACGGTAGGTAGGTGCTGTGATGATCTATATTTCCCAAATTTAGGTGACCTTAGGTTATTACCTTCAAGGTCAAAGGTACATTATATATCAAAAGTCTAGCTCAGGGGCAAAAGCCAGGAGGCTTACCAACCCCCTACCCGGACACGAAGTGATCTTGTCTTACCCGGGCGAGGGTTTAATGGCTATTGCCATAGATATATAGGACTAGATAGGACAGCCGGGGCCCGAGAGTACGTGATGGCGGCCGCCATCTTGGAACAGTCCTTGAAACTGCTGTCGCAGTCGTTGACAGTGGATGAAGGTGGGTGTCTGAGGCGCGCGCGGGCAGTGGCGGATACAGAGGGGGAGGGGGCATAAGGCCATGGGCCTCGAACTTAAGGGGGCACCCTGCCCGCCTGAGGGGGCACCCTGGCCGCCTGAAGGGGCACCCTGGCCGCCTGAGGGGCACTCTGACCGCGTCTTTGGGGGCACTACGGCCGCCTGAGGAGGCACTGTGGCCACCTGAGGGAGCACTCTGATCGCCTGAGGATGCCCTCTTGCCTCCTGAGGGGGCACTCTAGTCGTCTGAGGGGCACTCTGCGCGCCTGAGGGGGCACTCTGGAACCGGAGGGGGCACCCTGGCCGTTTGAAGGTCACCATGACCTCCTGAAGGGGTGCTCTGTCCGCCTAAGGGAGCCCTCTTGCCGCCTGAGGGAGCACTTTTGCCGCCTGGGAGGGGGACACTGGCCGCCTGAGGGGGCACCCTGGCCGCCTGAGGGGCACTCTGACCGTGCCTTTGGGGGCACTCTGGCCGCCTGAGGGGGCACTGTGGCCGGCTGAGGGGGCACTTTGGCCGTCTGAGGGGGCACTCTGATCGCGCCTTTGGGGGCACTCTGATCGCCTGAGGGGCCATCTTACCCCCTGAGGGATACTCTGGCCGTCTGAAGGGGAGCTCTAGCCGCCTGAGGGGGCACTCTGGCCGCCTGAGGGGGCACCCTGGCCGCCTAAGGGGGCACTGTGGCCACCCGAGGGAGCACTCTGTCAGCGTACCGTCAGCAGATGAGGAAGAAGTGGTAGCGCCAACTTCCTTCTTTGAAGACTCCAACGGCATGGTGAGACCAGGCGGGACACTTTCTGGGGCATCTGTAAACAATCAGTCCATTTCTTACGGA
The DNA here is from genome assembly GCA_014673585.1 of Semibalanus balanoides. NCBI lineage: Eukaryota > Metazoa > Arthropoda > Thecostraca > Balanomorpha > Balanidae > Semibalanus > Semibalanus balanoides. The sequence continues at coordinate 71,315 of VOPJ01012590.1, forward strand.
AACGTAACGCTTGACGATTAAGACCGCCGCTTAACTCTGTCTACCTAGAAATATCATGACATTAATGGAGCATAAGAACGTACAGATAGCAAAAAGAATTAACTACTTTTTCGTTAAATCATTGCTCCAAGAACAGCTGTAATATAGGGCTGAGTGTCCACCAGTGAACAGGGTGCCTACAGTGAACAGGGGTGCCCCTCCTGCCTGGAGCGTCTCAGGGTAGAGCAATCAAGACAACAAAAACGGCGGCATCAAGGCTCAGGTATATATATATATTATATATATATATATATAATATTATATATATTATATATATATATATATATATATATATTATATAGTATATATATATATTATATATATATATATAATATAATATATTATATATATATATTAGGCCTGGTCCGGTTTGTACACTTTTTCTTAAAAATCAAAAGGAGCCGCGCGGTTTTATATGTGTTTTGGGGCACTGAATCACGATGTGGGCTGCGTCAAAAAGTTCAATTTTCGAAATTATTTTGACCGCGCAATCGAATTTTAAGTTTGGATTTTGCTCAATTTGCAATATGCCTTGTCTTGTCGGTATTGGCAGGCTACTGAGGTCCATGTGAGGTAGTAAACGAATAGTTCAGTCCAAAGGCTTAATTTTGAAGGACCATCAGCAATCGGTCTATATTTATTAGATATATTATAAAATATATAATAAAATAATACCTTCAAAATCGTCGCCGAAATGAAAGTTACGTCTGTAGTTCGAAAATGTAATAGATGGCGCTTTCCGACTCGCGAGTCTGATGACCAATTATGTTTTGGAATTTCAACACAATACTTTAATCAGTCTCAAATAGTAATAAGGATGTCATTTGTACTTTGTGACATCATCACTTACTTAAGGGCGATCCCACGACCCCGCTTTCGGGGGGGGGGGGGGGTGGCTGGGGAAATTTCCCAGATGGTTAGAAAACAGTGGCTTTGACACAAATTGTAGTGTTTTGGGAAGCCATGGCTCACCTTGTCCTTCCCCTTGATTCGCCTCTGATCACCGCACCGCATGCAAGGAGAAACGAACGGGAGTTTTGGAGGCGATTCACTTAAAACTAGCTTCTATTTCGTAATTAAAATGCATAAGGATATCAAGTACAGGTTTTATTACCAGTAAATGCCTTAAACGGCGAAGACGAGCGACAGTCCAAATAAAATCCGCGTCATTTATCACCCGTCCAACCGATGTTTTCGCCTTGTTGCAAAGCATTGCTTTTGAATTATTTTCGCTATGTGTGTTTTGCCGTCGGCACATAGATCCGAACTTAATCGTTACTTTAACTAAATTAGGTTTGCACCGTTATTTAAATTTGAATTATTAAGCTTCATGTTGTAGGCAAAATTAATTTTGGGTGGGTATTAGATGGATTTGATTTGCGCTTTACAGCTGCCATTTTATCGTCTAGCACCCTTTGGTTTGTAAAGCTACGGCGGCGTTAATGAAGGAAATGTTATAAATCTCAATACAAAATATTACAGCGATTTTAACAGCAAATACTGCATTAAAACCTCAATTTTGCATGCTTTTAGAGACGAGACGGACATTGGTCTACAGATTGGTGTTTGTTTCATCGCTTCACGTCCCATAGGTGCTGAACACTGATTAAAATTAATGTGAAGACGTCATAAAACTACGAATTTGCGCTTGTATAGCCAGTAACTTTGCACGTACCACGCGCCGCTGATCGACACATAGTCCATACACCGGGCGGATCGTTTCTCTACGCATCTGTGTTTGACCCGTGTCTGCGACTTTTGTGTGCCGGAGATATAGTCCGGGTATTGCAACGGATGTTTTCATAATTTTCGTGGATCGGAACATGGGTGCACGTGCGCAACGCGCAGTGTACCCAGAGTTGACTTGTGCAACATTGCCCGTGGTGTGGTCTTCCAGCCTCACACCAAATTTTTTTAAGCCTTTTATAGGATCCCAGCCGTTTTCAGCTACAGCAGCGATTACTTTCTGGACACCCTGACGCGGTACTTGTCACCGCCATGCTGGACTCACACATGAGAAAAAAACATAGTCAATAATCATAATGGCATTGCAGGGCTATCAGATGGCGAAAACCATTGTCAATCGGATGCCGGGATCAAAATATAAAGCTTCTGACCAGCTTTTATCCTTTGGCGGTCAGAACCCTGCAGCGCGAGCTTCAGGATGCGGCTCCGGTGACGATTGTCAAAGAGGGGCATCCATTGATTATTGGTTGTTTCTCTTTGAGCTTTTCGGGGGCATCCTCCTCCTTTCCAGAGTTTTTAATGGTCCCTTACTCTTCACCTTTTGTGACAGCTGTGACAGAGAGCCGCGCTGCCACAGTTCCATCACTCTTCGCCTGCCAGTTTTGAGCGCACAGTGATATGGGTGCATGAGGTTTCATACCTTTCTTTTCCATTAGCCTCCAAACGGAATCTTAGGAGCCGACCAGGACCCTCTCTTTATGCTCCTTGGGAGCATATTTTGCGGTTCAACGGACAGAAGTATATACAAACTGTTGTGATTCTTTCAGTTTCTCCGGTGTATTATATAAACCATCCATTGTTTGACAGGAACTATTTTTGATTTTAATAATGCTTGAAACAGATGCGTTGGGTTAAAAAAACTCCGCGATCAGCACATAGGATCCAAATTTGTTTCTAACCACTGGTTAGAAATTGTCTCTATATGTAAAACAACTTTGTAAGGTAAAATGTACTCATGAAAGTAAATGCCGGAATTCCGTTTTCGGACGGTGGAATATTTGTCGTAGGGAATTTGAAGGTATCAGAGGCAGAACCAGGGAAGGAAAAATATGGCCATTGCACCAAAGCGCCAACAAATTATTGTCAAAAACCCAATGTTTTACCATACGGAGCATTTCCCCCCAGCACACTCCCCCCCCGAAGCGAAGGTCTGATCCGCCCTGCTGATGTGATGACGTCACAAAGCGAACACATACATCCCCTTATTACTATTTGAGACTGATAAAGATTGGTTGAAATTCCAACATAATTTGGTCACTCAAACTCGCGAGTCAAAAATCCCATCTATTATTTCATTTTTTCGACACCAAAACGTAATTTTCATTTCGGCGACGATTTTGAAATATTAATAAAGATAGACCGATGACTGATGGTTCTCCAAATTAAGGCTTTAGTACCTGAACTATTCTTACTACCTCACATTGGACCTCAGTAGCTGCCAATAGCCGACAGACAAGGATATATTGCAAATGAGCAAAAATCCAAAACTTAAATTCGATTTCGCGGTCAAAATAATTTTCGAAAATTTACTTTTTGACCAGCCCATCGTGATCAGTGCCCCAAAACACATATAAAACCGCACGGCTCCTTTTGATTAAGAGATCCTTTATTTATTAAGCTCCTTTAGAGAAAAAGTGTACAAACGGGACCAGGCTAATGTACAGCTCAACCCCCTGCAGCAGGAACTGCCTCATCTTCTCGTCCTTGGTCGCGGTCAGGGCTCAGGACCTTCGGCTAGTCGGTGATGAGCCCGACTACTCGCTCTGCTATGTCGTAGGTGACCTTCACAGTCGTCACAAACTCGGCAGCTTCATGCTAGTTTAGGTCCTCTAACCACTTTTCGGGACTGTTCTTCAGCCAGTTAGACTCAATGTTCATGATATTGAAGAGGACCCAGCTGTTGGGCCTGATCAAGCTCATCAGCTCAGTGTGGTCCTCCACGCCGGGAAGTACGGGATTCCGAGCTGAAACACCTCTGGGACCGGGCAGCTGAGGAGTCGAGCTGCCAGCCTGCTTTTCTGGTCTGCATTCAGCTTGCCACTGAACAGCGAGAATGCCGTGAAATACCAGCAGAGGCGCCGTATGACCTTCAGCGCGGACTCGGCCACATCAAGGTCCACAGCCATGTACCGCAACAGCTACATGAGAAAGTGCAGTTCGTTCACTGCAGCATCGGTTCGCATCCCCACTTAGGAAGTGCGGAACGTACAGCATCATCATCATCATCATCACGTTTATTAACAGAAAGAGGAAGTCAATACAAATTAAGGGTCCAAAGCACTGTACCTCAGGCTCCTGTTATACGCAGGCTCCTGTTATAGCTCAACACGTTGTCGAAGGCAAACATATTGTGGCTGCAAATCCCGTTGGCAATGAAGCGGACTTTGTGAGCACCATCGCCACCTTGTGCAAGTTCTTGCTGCTCAATTACCTGCTGTGCTGTCTCTCTTGAAAGCGTCTGTGTACTTTACAGTGTACAGCTTCTATTGGATCCCTTTGCCGTGGATAGATACTTTCAAGAGAGACTGTGTGTACAGTGTACGTACAGTCTTTGTATAGTGTACAGCGAGACTGCACTGCACGCTGTATCTATCCACGGCTAAGAGATCCAATAGAAACTGTACAGTGTACAGATACTTCCAATCAAGAGAGACTGTACGTTCCACACTTATTGAAGGCGGTGATTGGAGCCGAGACTGCGAGACTGCTCGACTCCTCAGCTTCCCGGTCCCAGAGGCGTTTCAGCTCGGAATCCCTTAATTCCCGGCGTGGAGGACCACACTGAGCTGATGAGCTTGATCAGGCCCAACAGCTGGGTCCTCTTCAAGATCATGAATATCGAGTCTAACCGGCTGCAGAACAGTCCTGAGAAGTGGTTAGAGGACGGATGATCAAAACTACCATGAAGCTGCCGCGTTTGTGATGACTGTGAAGGTCACTTACGACATAGCAGAGCGAGAAGTCAAGCTCATCACCGACTACCCGGAGGTCCTGACCGTGACCAAGGACAAGAAGATGAGCAGTTCCTTGCTGCAGGGATTAGCTGCACATTACGTAAGCTTCCTCATTTCAACAGAGGACCTTCACCTCCGGATTCTTAGGCACCTTTGGCAAAAACCCTCGGTCACTGGCAAGTGGCACAGTACGTGAAGCCTCCTGTCTCGCCAGGGCTCTTTCGGCTGTGGGACATTTGGATTGTGGTACTACTCACTCTATGATCGGTATATTAGCCTAATGATATATGTCACGATCTTAGTCTTATTCGTTCGGGTAGGATGTCAATTACACTTCCCATGTGTTTATTGATGCTTTCACGCCAGAAAGTAAACAAATTCAGCGCATTGCACTGGAAATTTGCAGCCGCGTGAATAAAGAAGCCAAAATAACGAAAATTTGCTTATTTGGCTAAAATCGGTCGAACTTCAATCCATTTTCGGCAAAGGAACGATTATGCAGAATATCGATTGCCGAACCATTTTGGAAAGCTCTCGCAAGGAGCAATGGGAAAAACACGGTTCCCGTTATATCAGAGATATTTGTTACATTTCGGTCCACCCTAAGAGCACTTATTTTGATACCATCGTGTTTCTTTCGTCATTGCGGTTCGAATAATACCAATTTTGTCAACTCGAAAATTTGATCCCGGGTCAAGGTCAAGGTGACATAAGTCGGTCAAACTGCATATCAAAAGATGCGTATTGACGAGACAAACGTTTTGAGACCATTTGCGAATCTCTATAATTTTTCTGTCACGAGTTATTGATAAAAAGGTGTTCGTGACCTTAAATGACCTTTCAAAAGGTCACTGACTACAAAATTCATCTTGTTCATCAAGAAGGGCATAAGATAGCATGATACTGAAATAATTGGATTAATACAATGTGTTAAACCCTTGTTTTTGATTTTTCACCATATATTTATATTGGAAGGTTAGCATTTGACCTGACATCAGGTCATCAAATTTTTAGATATCACCCTGAATTTTTCAAAACATATTAATTGCCATATTTCCTCTAAGATATATATATTTTTTTAATTCTTGAAAATAAAAAACTTGTATCATTTTGTGAAAGAAATCCAAATTTTCGTTTTTTCAAAATTCAAAATTTTGAAATTTCGAAATTGCCATCTGAAAGATCGACAAATTATCTACCGATAAGTGTTTTCGCTAACACTTCCCTTCAACACACAACTCTCCACGAGTGCTTAACCAAGCACAGATTGTGTCAAAACGGCCGAATACGCCCCCTAAAAACTATCTTGGACCCCCTCCTAATGATTTAATTTGGGAAAAAAGTACACCATTCGATGCGCAATGAAGTGATAGGAAAAGTCAGCAAGTTGAGAATGTGGGGTTAAGTTATGAATGAAATGTACGCGAAAAAACCTCAAGGGGGGCTGATTGCCCCCCGACAGTATAGGGAGGGGGGCTGATGGCTCCCCCCCCCCCGACAGTAATTAGGGTTAAGTCAGCGCTGGGTCGAGCAGTCGAAGAAGTCTAGCGGAGCAATCAAGGCCGAAGCTGGTGAGCCACTGAAGAAACTCTACTCTGAGGAACAGGTCGACGACATCGTGGCACGGGTGTTCACTAGAGGTCGATACAGCAACGACCAGCCATCAACCTTCAGCAAAGGCAGACCCAACAAGGACGCAGGCTTTCAACCGAGGTGCAGAAACTGTCCGCCACACTACAGACTTCACCCACCAGGCCGCTGTCCCGCCAAAGGCAAGACGTGCTCCCTCTGTGGAGAAAGAAACCACTTCGTCGGAGCATCCAACTGGCACCAAGGCTTGCTTCACGATTGACGAAGGTGAAGAGCAGTACAGGTACGAGGGAGACAGCGTTGGTCAAGTCGTGGAACTTAGCATGATCCCACCAGGACATGCTAACGTCGTGCAAGTCACCGTCAATGGAACGGAAGCCTCATTCTTCGTAGACTCTGGCTGTCACAAGACCCTCATCCCGATCACTACCTATCGTTCATAACTCGGCAAGCTGGAGCCATTGCCTGTCAAGCTGAGGCCGTATGAAACGGCAACACTGCTGCAAGAAAAAGGAGAGATGCGCGCCACATTACAGAGTCGCAACGAAGCTCGGCATCACACAACAGTGTGTGTGATTGATGGCCACTTAGCGGAGCCACTCCTGGGTGACGCGGACGCTAAGGCGCTGGGAATCCTCAAGATAGACGCCGGAGGGTCAGCTTGTGTGGCACCGCAAAACTCGAGTACCATTCGTGTAGCGGGCATCCTCGACAACCTCGAAGCTGCAGGCGTGAAGGTGGATTCCAAGAAGAATACAAGCAAGGATCTATCCAAAAAAGATATTTGCCACATCGAAACCATCGTCAAGAAACACGGCAGTGTTCGAGGCCCTGGGACTCCTGACCGATAAGAAGTCTCCTTCCATGTTGATCCTGAGGTGCCCCAACTCGCTGCACCCTACCGTCCAGTCCCATTGGCCTATCAAGAAGGCCTCAGTGCTCACCTCAGCGAGCTGCGTTCAGAGGGGAAGACAGAAGACGTGGGACAAGGTGAAGAATGTTCCTGGGTCTCGAACGTCGTGATCACGGAGAAAAAGAAGCTGGCAAGATCAGAATGAACATAGATATGAGAGAACCGAACAACGCAAATCGAAGAACCCCGCCACGTAACAACAGTCTCCGAGATGCGCCACATGCTGGCAGGCGCATCAGTCTTCTCGGAGTTGGATATGAGCCATGGGTTCCATCAGCTGGCTCTGGCCAAGGAGTCAAGGAAATTCGGCATCTTCGGCACACATGAAGGCCTTCACCGTTTCAAGGTGCTGTTCTTCGGGGCGTCGCCGGCGTCCAACATCTTCCACAATCGCATCAGCGCAGCGCTGCGCGGACTTAAGGGATGTAATTAAATACACGACAACATCCTGGTGTGGGGCAAGACCGCGGACGAACACCCGCGAACCTGGACGCGTGCCTCCAGCGACTGGAAGAGCGAGGCCTCACCCTGCGGAAGAGAAAAGCACATTCGGCTCAGAAGAAGTGAACTGGTTTGTCTGGGTCTTCTCGAAGTCGGGGATGTCGGCCGACTCCCGCAGGGTTGACGCCATGAGCAGCAGGCCCACCAATCAGTACCGACAATGTACGCAGCTTCTTGTAGGCATGCCAGTACAACGCTCGCTTCATGTTCAGCTCCGATCAGGCATATGACCAAGCCCCTTCGAGAGCTCACAAGAAAGCACGCCAGGTTCGTCTGGAGTGAAGCATGTGACCAGGCGTACCGAGAAATCATGAGAGCGATGACGTGCGAGACAGCCCCGAGACCTTTCGACCCCAAGCTGTCCACAAAACTCGTGACAGAGGCGGGACCAGACGGCATCGCCGCAAGCCTGTTACAGGGAACAAGCAATGGCGCCTGGACTCCCATCGACCATGCAAGTCGCGCCCTCACACCTTGTGAGCAGAGATACTGCCAGTTCGAGAAGGAATCTCTGGCTCAGGCGTGGGGTATGAATGTTCATCGCCAATACCTGCTAGGAATACGGTTCGACGCCGTCACGGACCATAAGCCCTTGCTAGCCGTCTACAATGGAAGGAAGCGAGGCAACGCCCATGTCGAGAGGCACAAACTGAAGACCCCAGAGTTCCAGTTAAAGATGGTATATCTTCCTGGAAAGGAAAACCCCTGCGACTACGCATCCACACATCCCATCCGCATCTCGTCATATCCCGTGGAGCAGTTAGACGACATGGTCCTGGACCGCGACGATGAGATCTGCATCAACACTGTCATATCGAACGACGTGCCGGATGCCGTCACTATCAACATGGTGCAACATGCAACAGCACGAGACCTGCAACAAAGTCAGAAGCTGATCAAATGTATCCAGCAGGGATACATCACCTAGGACGATGATCTCTTTCCCTTCCGCCAGATCTTCAGAGAGTTCAGCTACACTCGAGGGGTGCTTCTCCGTGAAGACAGACTCTACATGCCCGTCACGGAACCTGAGCCGAGGGCCGGGAGTCTCCGTCGGCGTGTAGTCGAACTCGCGCATGAAGGACACCAGGGCGTCGGGAAAAGCAAGAAACTACTGCGATCACGACTCTGGTTTCCCCGTATCGATGCGCTTGGCGATGAGAAGATCGCCAGCTGTCTTACATTCCAAGCCTCAACGTGCACTCCGACCCGGACCCCCCTGAAGCCGACAACTCTGCCGGATCGACCATGGCAGAGGGTGGCAGCAGACTTCTGGGGCCCTCTATCCAGCGGAGAACACCTCTTGGTAGTCATAGACGAGTACAGCTGCTATTCAGAGGTCGAAATTATCTCCAGCACAAGCGGCCAAGCGACTATCCCGATACTGGACATTGGACAAGATATTCGCCACACACGGGATCCCTGAAGCTGTGAAGACGGACGGCGGACCGCTATTCCACGGCCACGACTTCTCCAATCCATGTACGCACGCTGGGCTGGGTTCTCACATCACAAGGTGAGCCCACAAAACCCAGAAGCGAACGGTCTGGCCGAGGTCTTCATGAAAACGGTGAAGAAAACGTGGCACACGGACCGCATAGAAGGGGGAGAAAAAAAAAGAACTATACAAACCCCTCCACAAATATTGAGCTACGCCTCACACAAGTACCGGAAAGCCGCCTGCAGAGCTGCTCTTTAATCGCCCGTACCGCACTCGGCTGCCAACATTTGGGAGGACAACACTTGCAACATCACTCCATCAGGAGGTACAAAAGCACGATGCAAGAGCGTCCGTCCCTGTAGCTCAGTGGGAGAGCGCTGGACTTCTGGAACCATATCCCGGTTACTGGCAGCCCGGGTTCGAGTCGTTCAGCGCTCGCTATTTGCTTTCTTGAACTGGGATGGCCTGCGGCCGGTGGTAAAGGTCCACTCGAGGCCAGATGGACGTCAGGGAAAGCGGGGTGGGACCGTGTCCAGGTATGTCGGGCACGTAAAAATTCGTCTCTAAATTCTGTCGACAACAGGAATTGCGCAATCGGGTGGTGAGGTAAGGACCTCGGACCTCGAAAACCTCGGAAAGCCATTCATGCAAAACCTTCGGACTAAATGTATTAAAAAAACGAAGGCCATGCAGAAAGCGTACAAGGACAAATGCAAGAACGTCCGTGCTCACAACATCCGGACATGACGCAGTCCTTCTGCAGTGCATGGCCACAAAGACCAGCTCACGTTACGATCCCGATCCCTACAAGGTCGTCCAGCAGAGGAGAACCCAGATCACCGCCACGCGCGGGCAAACGACGGTCACCAGGGACTCACAAAAGTTCAAGCGGATCGCCCAGCCCCAGCGGCCCAACTACAGACGGCAGCGCCTCTCACTTGCGCTGCACGACGACAACGAAGAGCCGTGGCTGGGACCGGACGGTCCGTCCAGTCCACCACCAGCAACCAACGTCACTCGAGCGCCGCTGACGACACGACCTGCGGAGGCCAACCGGCCGGCCGCGGACCCACCGGCTGCGGATCCGCCAGCCGCGGACCCGCTGGCCGTGCGACGCTCCGCCCGCGTGAGCCAGCCGCCGCCACACCTGTCGGACTACGCATGTTCGTGAGCTCGTGACATCCCCTCCCCATACCTGCGAATACGTTACGCTGAGAATGGGATCGCTCATTACTCAGCGCACGATATGTGATTACCCCGCTGTACAAAGGTTCGCAGTTGCGAGCGTTTCCTTCCTCAGTGCGCGATATGTGATCACCCCGCTGCACTGTGGTTAGCAGTCGCGCTCGTCTCCTCTCGCTCGCTACTCTCGCTCGCTACTGGGTACGTTTAGTATAGCGCCACGGAACGACGACCTCAGGTAACCCGTGCAATGATAATCTCATAAGATAAGTTCTTTGTTTGCGGAGAGTGTTACCACCTTGCACTTAGGTGTGTTGACTTTTAGTTATTCGCCGTTATTTATAATAGTGTCAGGGATAATGTTATAGGTAGGTTTTGTTTCCGGCAAAGGAGAGATGTAGTAAGTGACTGAACGCTATGCCCGTTTCAGAGCATGTGTTGGCCTCCCAAGTTCGAGATCTGAATACACAGGCTTAGAAGCTCGTCTTTACATCATCGTAAGTAATAATCAACAAAAAAGTAAAGGTAAAGCCATGCAAAAATGAAAATCAACCAGCCACACTTCAGTCTTCAACACACAGGTTCTGATATTAACAAAACATGCCGGCTGCCACGACTTTCAAAACAGAAAATGTTTTTGGCAGCTCGTCGGGAAACACCACATGAAGGAAAATGTGCATGTCGCTTGAAGCCTGACGGTAACCGTCACGCAATGGTCGCAATGGTCACAACAAAGTGCGCGCACTTGGTCACAGCCGCAATGGTAAAGGAATAGGGTCACCCACTTTGTGCGGAAGATTCTGCAGCGCTCAGCCGCTGTCTTTGGAATACCTTTGGAGTGGTAAAAAAAACACGTGTCTTAAACACCTGAAAAGATTTAAAAAGTACCAAAATTGTTTACAAATCATTAAATACTTAAAGATTTCCCCAAAACCTTAACATTTCTAAAGTATTATGTAATAACTAATAAGTTGATGATGTAAATGTACAAATAAGTCACATCAGCTCATTCAAGTTGCAAATCGGTCACCTTCGCACGTGGGCAAGTGCGTAAGATTTTTCACCTCTGCCCGTGTCTGGCATATGATACCAGAGAGGAGCCCAGTGGGCATCCAGTTTGGTTTTGAAGGAGTTTACCGGTAGCGAGCAGACCACCTTAGCTGGAAGGTCGTTCCAGTCGTTGATCACCCCAACGGCAAAGGCTGGACCTCCTGGACCTGCAGGTTGCTGCGGCCTTCAGAACTTGAAAGGTGGGGCTCGAGTCGTGCTCTTGGTTGCAAGACTGAGAAAGTCACTTGGGTTTGCATCAACTCCATTGTGGAACAGCTGGTAAGAGTAAGTAATATCTCCCCGTTTGCAACTGTAGTACTGGGATGGCTACCGCAGGCTTCTCAGCCTATCTTCGTAGGACAGGTGACGGATCTTGGCCACCAAGCGAGTCGTCCTTCTCTGCACCCTCTCGACGAGTTTTTGATCAGCCCTGTTGTACGGGTCCCAAACGAGATTTCCTTACTCAAGGTGTGCGTCAGACTAACCAGTTTGTAGAGGCAGGGAAGGTGGTCATGTATTCAGAGCGAAGGAGCGACCCCGCTATGAACCGCCAATCTGTTGCTTTAGCTACCCATACTGACGCTGCTGTATTGTTTTGTCGTACTGTCTTAGAGCAATCCCACACATTGCGTGGCATGTATAGTCAGAGGCAGGGTAAAACATGCAGGTACAAATCAAGCGAACACACTATATGTCATTCACACTCATTAAACAAAACCATCAACCCGCAGATCCCGCAGTCAACATCATAGATCGTCTCTATTCAGTAGCGCGGCTCTGACAGCGCGGGGCGAGGCGTGGGTGGGAGCTGCACCAGGGTCGGCTGGCAGGTCGTGAGCAGTGCCGGGGCACTGTTAGCCGAAATTCGCCGCTTACGGTTTCGAAGCCGTAGCCGCAGTATGATGGACCATTGGTCTTTTTGAGCTGGATCTCGCGCCGTGCTTCACTGTTAACTACAAACAGAGCTGCCAGTTCTTCTGGCTCTCTGCGCTGTATGCCTATGCGCGGTGACGAGCGTATGGTAGTCGGCCATTCTACTCGGGGTCATCCAACCACGTAAATCTCGCAGGTCGGACACATGGTCAAACTTTCGGCGGCCAAAAATAACTCTAGCGGCAAAGTTCAGGATTTTTTGGAGCCGGTCGAAATTCTTTTGCGTCCCGTTGCCGTATACTGTGTGGCAGTATCGAACCCGCGAAATTACTAACGCTGTTACGATTGTCCTGATGACACCATCGAGTAGACAATAACGTACATAGGATAGATCCATCAACACACCAACGCATCTGCAGCTGAGCTCGGACACATGAGCTTCCCAGGACAGGGTGCCATCAAAGACGACTTCCAGATTCCCCATCTGCGCGCACGGCTGCAAAGCTGCGTCACGAAACTCTACTTTAAAGTCAGACATTTTGCGTAAATTTTGACGGCTGCCGAACACCATGAGTTGTGTTTTGTCAGCGTTCACCTTGAGAGCCTGTGCACAGAACCAATCACTTAGTGACGCCAGCGAAGCCTCTATGCGCGAGATGAGACCCCTGAGGTCGCCCTTCGGACCGCTCACCAATACCTTAGTGTCGTCGGCATACTGAAAGACAGCTGCGTCACCTGCGTACAGTGACAAGCCGTTTGAGAAGACAGTGAAAAGTAATGGACCTAGAGCCGAGCCCTGGAAGACAACCATGGTATTGGAGAGCGGCCGTAACAGCACCCTGCGTCTGGACCCATCGTTCAGAGACACACTCTGTGTATGTCCCTGAAGATAG